>JAUJEM010000292.1:0-37528 GCA_030448935.1 Citrus cavaleriei
GGGTGGCCTATAGCCTTGGTGGGGGCGGGGCGAAGTTCGTCCGCCCGACTCCGAATGGGGCGAGACTTTGCGAGCGGCCTCCGTGTGGTGTCAGGCCGCGGGACAAGGCCGCGCCCAAAAAAAAGCCCCCGAAGGCCTCTCCGTCCCGCAACCCCCCAGCGGAAAATGGCCAAAAACGGTGGCCTATAGCCTTGGTGGGGGCGGGGCGAAGTTCGTCCGCCCGACCCAATGGGGCGAGACTTTGCGAGAGGCCTCCGTGGTTAAAAATAGGCCGCGGGCAAGGCCGCGCCCAAAAATAAGCCCCGAAGGCCTCCTGGGTCCCGCAACCCCAGCGGAAAATGGCCAAAAACGGGTGGCCTATAGCCTTGGTGGGGGGGGGGAAGTTCGTCCGCCCCGACTCCGAATGGGGCGAGACTTTGCGAGAGGGCCCGTGGTGCTAAAAATAGGCCGCGGTCAAGGCCGCGCCAAAAATAAGCCCCCAAGGCCTCCTGTCCCGCTAAAAACCCCCAGCGGAAAAATGGCCAAAAACGGGTGGCCTATAGCCTTGGTGGGGGGGGGGCGAAGTTCGTCCGCCCGACTCCGAATGGGGCGAGACTTGCGAGCGGCCTCCGTGGCGAGCGCTGCAATAGGCCGCGGGCAAGGCCGCGCCCAAAAATAAGCCCCGAAGGCCTCCGTCCCGCAACCCCCCAGCGGAAAAAGGCCACTAAAACTGGTGGGCTATAGCCTTGGTGGGTGGCGCGGGCGAAGTTCGTCCGCCCGACTCCGAATGGGGCGAGACTTTGCGAGCGGCCTCCATGTGCCAAAAATAAGGCCTGGTCGGGCAAGGCCGCGCCAAAAAATAAGCCCCCGAAGGCCTCCGTCCCGCAACCCCCAGCGAAAAATGGCCAAAAACGGGTGGCCTATAGCCTTGGTGGGGGCGGGGGCGGTTCGTCCGCCCGACTCCGAATGGGGCGAGACTTTTCGAGCGGCCCCGTGTGTTAAAAATAGGCCGCGGGCAAGGCCGCGCCCAAAATAAGCCCCGAAGGCCTCCGTCCCGCAACCCCCAGCGGAAAATGGCCAAAAACGGGTGGCCTATAGCCTTGTGGGGGCTAAGTTCGTCCGCCCGACTCCGAATGGGGCGAGAGTTTGCGAGCGGCTCCGTGCAAAAAAATAGGCCGAGGGCAAGGCCGCGCCAAAAATAAGCCCCGAAGGCCTCCGTCCAGCAACCCCCCCCCGGAAAAATGGCCAAAAAACGGGTGGCCTATAGCCTTGGTGGGGGCGGGGGCGAAGTTCCTCCGCCCGACTCCGAATGGGGCGAGACTTTCGAGCGGCCTCCGCAAAATGGCCAATAGGCGGGCAAGGCCGCGCCCAAAATAAGCCCCGAAGGCCTGCGTCCCGCAACCCCCCAGCGGAAAAATGGCCAAAAAACGGGTGGCCTATAGCCTTGGTGGGGGGGCGAAGGTCGTCCGCCCGACTCCGAATGGGGCGAGACTTTGCGAGCGGCCTCCGTGTGCTGGGCCAGGCCGCGGGCAAGGAAGCGCCCAAAATAAGCCCCCGAAGGCCTCCGGTCCCGCAACCCCAGCGGAAAAATGGCCAAAAAACGGGTGGCCTATAGCCTTGGTGGCGGGGGCGAAGTTCGTCCGCCCGACTCCGAATGGGGCGAGACTTTGCGAGCGGCCTCCGTGGTGCTGTGGGCCAGGCCGCGGGCAAGGCCGCGCAAAAATAAGCCCCCGAAGGCCTCGGGTCCCGCGCAAACCCCAGCGGAAAATGGCCAAAAAACGGGTGGCCTATAGCCTTGGTGGGGGGCGGGGGCGAAGTTCGTCCGCCCGACTCCGAATGGGGCGAGACTTTGCGAGCGGCCTCCGTGTGCCAAAAATAGGCCGCGGGCAAGGCCGCGCCCAAAAATAAGCCCCCGAAGGCCTCCGTCCCGCAACCCCCCAGCGGAAAAATGGCCAAAAAACGGGTGGCCTATAGCCGTGGGGGGGGGCGGGGGCGAAGTTCGTGCGCGCGACTCCGAATGGGGCGAGACTGTGCGAGCGGCCTCCGTGTGCCCAAAATAGGCCGCGGGCAAGGCCGCGCCCACACATAAGCCCCCGAAGGCCTGCGTCCCCCACCCCCCCCGCGGAAAACGGGCAAACAACCGGGTGGCCTATAGCCGTGGTGGGGGGGGGGCGAAGTTCGTCCGCCCGACTCCGAATGGGGCGAGACTTTGCGAGAGGCCTCCGTGTGCTGTGGCCAGGCCGCGGGCAAGGCCGCACCCAAAAATAAGCCCCCGAAGGCCTCCGTCCCGCAACCCCCCAGCGGCAAAATGGCCAAAAAACGGGCGGCCTATAGCCTTGGTGGGGGGCGGGGGCGAGGTTCGTCCGCCCGACTCCGAATGGGGCGAGACTTTGCGAGCGGCCTCCGTGTGCCAAAAATAGGCCGCAGTCAAGGCCGCGCCCACAAATAAGCCCCCGAAGGCCTCCGTCCCGCAACCCCCCAGCGGAAAAATGGCCAAAAAACGGGTGGCCTATAGCCTTGGTGGGGGGCGGGGGCGAAGTTCGTCCGCCCGACTCCGAATGGGGCGAGACTTTTCGAGAGGCCTCCGTGTGCCAAAATAGGCCGCGGGCAAGGCCGCGCCCAAAAATAAGCCCCCGAAGGCCTCCGTCCCGCAACCCCCCAGCGGAAAAATGGCCAAAAAACGGGTGGCCTATAGCCTTGGTGGGGGGCGGGGGCGAAGTTCGTCCGCCCGACTCCGAATGGGGCGAGACTTTGCGAGCGGCCTCCGTGTGCCAAAAATAGGCCGCGGGCAAGGCCGCGCCCAAAAATAAGCCCCCGAAGGCCTCCGTCCCGCAACCCCCCAGCGGAAAAATGGCCAAAAAACGGGTGGCCTATAGCCTTGGTGGGGGGCGGGGGCGAAGTTCGTCCGCCCGACTCCGAATGGGGCGAGACTTTGCGAGCGGCCTCCGTGTGCCAAAATAGGCCGCGGGCAAGGCCGCGCCCAAAAATAAGCCCCCGAAGGCCTCCGTCCCGCAACCCCCCAGCGGCAAAATGGCCAAAAAACGGGTGGCCTATAGCCTTGGTGGGGGGCGGGGGCGAAGTTCGTCCGCCCGACTCCGAATGGGGCGAGACTTTGCGAGAGGCCTCCGTGTGCCAAAAAAGGCCGCGGTCAAGGCCGCGCCCAAAAATAAGCCCCCGAAGGCCTCCGTCCCGCAACCCCCCAGCGGAAAAATGGCCAAAAAACGGGTGGCCTATAGCCTTGGTGGGGGCGGGGCGGTTCGTCCGCCCGACCAATGGGGCGAGACTTTGCGAGCGGCCTCCGTGTGCCAAAATAGGCCGCGGGCAAGGCCGCGCCCAAAAATAAGCCCCCGAAGGCCTCCGTCCCGCAACCCCCCAGCGGAAAAATGGCCAAAAAACGGGTGGCCTATAGCCTTGGTGGGGGGCGGGGGCGAAGTTCGTCCGCCCGACTCCGAATGGGGCGAGACTTTGCGAGCGGCCTCCGTGTGCCAAAAATAGGCCGCGGGCAAGGCCGCGCCCAAAAATAAGCCCCCGAAGGCCTCCGTCCCGCAACCCCCCAGCGGAAAAATGGCCAAAAAACGGGTGGCCTATAGCCTTGGTGGGGGGCGGGGGCGAAGTTCGTCCGCCCGACTCCGAATGGGGCGAGACTTTTCGAGAGGCCTCCGTGTGCCAAAAATAGGCCGCGGGCAAGGCCGCGCCCAAAAATAAGCCCCCGAAGGCCTCCGTCCCGCAACCCCCCAGCGGAAAAATGGCCAAAAAACGGGTGGCCTATAGCCTTGGTGGGGGGCGGGGGCGAAGTTCGTCCGCCCGACTCCGAATGGGGCGAGACTTTGCGAGCGGCCTCCGTGTGCTAAAAATAGGCCGCGGTCAAGGCCGCGCCCAAAAATAAGCCCCCGAAGGCCTCCGTCCCTTAACCCCCCAGCGGAAAAATGGCAAAAAAACGGGTGGCCTATAGCCTTGGTGGGGGGCGGGGGCGAAGTTCGTCCGCCCGACTCCGAATGGGGCGAGACTTTGCGAGCGGCCTCCGTGTGCCAAAAATAGGCCGCGGGCAAGGCCGCGCCAAAAATAAGCCCCCGAAGGCCTCCGTCCCGCAAACCCCCAGCGGAAAAATGGCCAAAAACGGGTGGCCTATAGCCTTGGTGGGGGGCGGGGGCGAAGTTCGTCCGCCCGACTCCGAATGGGGCGAGACTTTTCGAGAGGCCTCCGTGTGCCAAAAATAGGCCGCGGGCAAGGCCGCGCCCAAAAATAAGCCCCCGAAGGCCTCCGTCCCGCAACCCCCCAGCGGAAAAATGGCCAAAAAACGGGTGGCCTATAGCCTTGGTGGGGGGCGGGGGCGAAGTTCGTCCGCCCGACTCCGAATGGGGCGAGACTTTGCGAGCGGCCTCCGTGTGCCAAAAATAGGCCGCGGGCAAGGCCGCGCCCAAAAATAAGCCCTCGAAGGCTCTCAGGTCCCGCAACCCCAGCGGAAAATGGCCAAAAACGGGTGGCCTATAGCCTTGTTGGGGGGAGGGTTCGAAGTTCGTCCGCCCGACTCCGTAGTGGGCGAGACTTTGCGAGCGGCCTCCGGTAGCCAAAAATAGGCCGCGGGCAAGGCCGCGCCCAAAAATAACCCCCCGAAGGCCTGAGTCCCGCAACCCCCCAGCGGAAAAATGGCCAAAAAACGGGTGGCCTATAGCCTTGGTGGGGGCGGGGCGGTTCGTCCGCCCGACTCCGAAGGGGGCGGGAGTTTGCGAGCGGCCTCCGTGGTGCCTAAAAATAGGCCGCGGTCAAGGCCGCGCCCAAAATAAGCCCCGAAGGCCTCCGGGTCCCGCAACCCCCAGCGGAAAAATGGCCAAAAACGGGTGGCCTATAGCCTTGGTGGGGGCGGGGGAAGTTCTCCGCCCGACTCCCTATGGGGCGAGACTTGTCGATGGGCCTCCGTTGTCCAAAAATAGGCCGCGGTCAAGGCCGCGCCCAAAAATAAGCCCCCGAAGGCCTCCGTCCCGCAACCCCCCAGCAGAAAAATGGCCAAAAAACGGGTGGCCTAAAGCCTTGGGGGGGGGGGGGGGCCCACTTCGTCCGCCGGACTCGGAATGGGGCGAGACTTTGCGAGCGGCCTCCGTGGTGCAAAAATAGGCCGCGGTCAAGGCCGCCCAAAAATAAGCCCCCGAAGGCCTCCGTCCCGCACCCCCCAGCGGAAAATGGCCAAAAACGGGTGGCCTATAGCCTTGGTGGGGGCGGGGGAAGTTCGTCCGCCCGACTCAGAATGGGGCGAGACTTTGCGAGCGGCCTCCGTGTGCCAAAATAGGCCGCGGTCAAGGCCGCGCCAAAAATAAGCCCCCGAAGGCCTCCGCTCCCGCAACCCCCAGCGGAAAATGGCCAAAAACGGGTGGCCTATAGCCTTGGTGGGGCGGGGCGAAGTTCGTCCGCCCGACTCTGAATGGGGCGAGACTTGCGAGCGGCCTCCGTGTTAAAATAGTCTGCGGGCAAGGCCGCGCCCAAAAATAAGCCCCGAAGGCCTCCGTCTCCCGCAACCCCCAGCGGAAAATGGCCAAAAACGGGTGGCCTATAGCCTTGGTGGGGGGCGGGGGCGAAGTTCGTCCGCCAGACTCCGAATGGGGGGAGGCTATGCGAGAGGCCGACGGGTGACATAAAGAGGCCGCGGGCAAGGCCGCGCCCAAAAATAAGCCCCCGAAGGCCTGCGTCCCGCAACCCCCAGCGGAAAAATGGCCAAAAAACGGGTGGCCTATAGCCTTGGTGGGGGGCGGGGGCGAAGTTCGTCCGCCCGACTCCGAATGGGGCGAGACTTTGCGAGAGGCCTCCGCAGTGTTAGGCCAGGCCGCGGGCAAGGCCGCGCCAAAAATAAGCCCCCGAAGGCCTCCGTCCCGGAAAACCCCCCATCGCGAAATTGGAAAAAAAAGGGGTGGCCTATAGCCTTGGTGGGGGGCGGGGGCGAAGTTCGTCCGCCCGACTCCGAATGGGGCGAGACTTTGCGAGCGGTCTCCGTGTGCCAAAAATAGGCCGCGGTCAAGGCCGCGCCCAAAAATAAGCCCCCGAAGGCCTCCGTCCCGCAACCCCCCAGCGGAAAAATGGCCAAAAAACGGGTGGCCTATAGCCTTGGTGGGGGGCGGGGGCGAAGTTCCTCCGCCCGACTCCGAATGGGGCGAGACTTTGCGAGCGGCCTCCGTGTGCCAAAAATAGGCCGCGGGCAAGGCCGCGCCCAAAAATAAGCCCCCGAAGGCCTCCGTCCCGCAACCCCCCAGCGGAAAAATGGCCAAAAACGGGTGGCCTATAGCCTTGGTGGGGGCGGGGCGAAGTTCCTCCGCCCGACTCCGAATTGGGAGAGTCTTTTCGATAGGCCTACGTGTGCCCAAAATAGGCCGCGGGCAAGGCCGCGCCCATAAATAAGCCCCGAAGGCCCTCCGTCCCCGCAACCCCCCAGCGGAAAAATGACCAAAAATGGGGGGCCTATAGCCTTGGTGGGGGGCGGGGGCGAAGTTCGTCCGCCCGACTCCGAATGGGGCGAGACTTTGCGAGCGGCCTACGTGTGCTAAAAATAGGCCGCGGTCAAGGCCGCGCCCAAAAATAAGCCCCCGAAGGCCTCCGTCCCGCAACCCCCCAGCGGAAAAATGGCCAAAAAACGGGTGGCCTATAGCCTTGGTGGGGGGCGGGGGCGAAGTTCGTCCGCCCGACTCCGAATGGGGCGAGACTTTGCGAGCGGCCTCCGTGTGCCAAAAATAGGCCGCGGCCAAGGCCGCGCCCAAAAATAAGCCCCCGAAGGCCTGCGTCCCGCAACTTCCCAGCGGAAAAATGGCCAAAAAATGGGTGGCCTATAGCCTTGGTGGGGGGCGGGGGCGAAGTTCGTCCGCCCGACTCCGAATGGGGCGAGACTTTGCGAGCGGCCTCCGTGTGCCAATAATAGGCCGCGGTCAAGGCCGCGCCCAAAAATAAGCCCCCGAAGGCCTCCGTCCCGCAACCCCCAGCGGAAAAATGGCCAAAAAACGGGTGGCCTATAGCCTTGGTGGGGGCGGGGGCGAAGTTCGTCCGCCCGACTCCGAATGGGGCGAGACTTTGCGAGCGGCCTCCGTGTGCCAAAAATAGGCCGCGGGCAAGGCCGCGCCCAAAAATAAGCCCCCGAAGGCCTCCGTCCCATAACCCCAGCGAAAATGGCCAAAAACGGGTGGCCTATAGCCTTGGTGGGGGGCGGGGCCCTAGTTCGTCCGCCCGACTCCGAATGGGGCGAGGCTTTGCGTGCGGCCTCCGTGTGCTGTGGCCAGGCCGCGGGCAAGGCCGCGCCCAAAAATAAGCCCCCGAAGGCCTGCGTCCCGCAACCCCCCAGCGGAAAAATGGCCAAAAAACGGGTGGCCTATAGCCTTGGTGGGGGGCGGGGGCGGGGGCGAAGTTCGTCCGCCCGACTCCGAATGGGGCGAGACTTTGCGAGCGGCCTCCGTGTGCCAAAAATAGGCCGCGGGCAAGGCCGCGCCCACAAATAAGCCCCCGAAGGCCTCCGTCCCGCAACCCCCCAGCGGAAAAATGGCCAAAAAACGGGTGGCCTATAGCCTTGGTGGGGGGCGGGGGCGAAGTTCGTCCGCCCGACTCCGAATGGGGCGAGACTTTGCGAGCGGCCTCCGTGTGCCAAAAATAGGCCGCGGTCAAGGCCGCGCCCAAAAATAAGCCCCCGAAGGCCTCCGTCCCGCAACCCCCCAGCGGAAAAATGGCCAAAAAACGGGTGGCCTATAGCCTTGGTGGGGGGCGGGGGCGAAGTTCCTCCGCCCGACTCCGAATGGGGCGAGACTTTGCGAGCGGCCTCCGTGTGCCAAAAATAAGCCCCCGAAGGCCTCCGTCCCGCAACCCCCCAGCGGAAAAATGGCCAAAAAACGGGTGGCCTATAGCCCATGTGGGGGGCGGGGGCGAAGTTCGTCCGTCCGACTCCGAATGGGGCGAGACTTTGCGAGCGGCCTCCGTGTGCCAAAAATAGGCTGCGGTCAAGGCCGCGCCCAAAAATAAGCCCCCGAAGGCCTCCGTCCCGCAACCCCCCAGCGGAAAAATGGCCAAAAAACGGGTGGCCTATAGCCTTGGTGGGGGGGGGGCGGTTCGGTCCGCCCGACTCCGAATGGGGCGAGACTTTGCGAGCGGCCTCCGTGTGCCAAAAATAGGCCGCGGTCAAGGCCGCGCCCAAAAATAAGCCCCCGAAGGCCTCCATCCCGCAACCCCCTAGCGGAAAAATGGCCAAAAAACGGGTGGCCTATAGCCTTGGTGGGGGCAGGGGTGAAGTTCCTCCGCCCGACTCCGAAGGGGGCGAGACTTTGCGATCGGCCTCAGTGTTCCAAAAATAGGCCGCGGTCAAGGCCGCACCCAAAAATAAGCCCACTAAGGCCTGCGTCCCGCATCCCCCCAGCGGAAAAATGGCCAAAAAACGTGTGGCCTATATCCTAGGTGGGGGCCGGGGGCGAAGTTAGACCGCCCGACTCCGAATGGGACGAGACTTTGCGATCCGCCACCGAGTGCCAAAAATAGGCCGCGGTCAAGTCCGCGCCCTAAAATAAGACCCCGTAGGCCTTCGTCCAGCAACCCCCCAGCGGAAGTATGGCTGAAAAACGGGTGGCCTATAGCCTTGGTGGGGGCGGGGCGAAGTTCGTCCGCCCGACTCCGAATGGGGCGAGACTTTGCGAGCGCCTCCGTGTGCCAAAATAGGCCGCGGTCAAGGCCGCGCCAAAAAATAAGCCCCCGAAGGCCTCCGTCCCGCAGCCCCCAGCGGAAAAATGGCCAAAGAAACGGGTGGCCTATAGCCTTGGTGGGGGGCGGGGCGAAGTTCGGTCCGCCCGACTCCGAATGGGGCGAGACTTTGCGAGCGGCCTCCGTGGTGTGGGCCAGGCCGCGGACAAGGCCGCGCCCAAAAATAAGCCCCCCGAAGGCCTCCGTCCCGCAACCCCAGCGGAAAATGGCTAAAAACGGGTGGCCTATAGCCTTGGTGGGGGCGGGGCGAAGTTCGTCCGCCCGACTCCGAATGGGGCGAGACTTTGCGAGCGGCCTCCGTGTTAAAAATAGGCCGCGGTCAAGGCCGCGCCCCAAAAATAAGCCCCCGAAAAAGGCCAAAACGGGTGGTCCCGCAACCCCCAGCGAAAAATGGCCAAAAACGGGTGGCCTATAGCCTGGTGGGGGCGGGGCGAAGTTCGTCCGCCCGACTCCGAAAATGGGGGTGAGACTTTGCGAGCGGCCTCCGCGGTGTTAAAATAGGCCGCGGGCAAGGCCGCGCCCAAAAATTAGCCCCCGAAGGCCTGCGTCCCGCAACCCCCAGCGGAAAAATTGCCCAAAAATCGGTGGCCTATAGCCAAGGTGGGTGGACCGGGCGAAGTTCGTCCGCCCGACTCCGAATGGGGCGAGACTTTGCGAGCGGCCTCCGTGTGCCAAAAATAGGCCGCGGACAAGGCCGCGCCCAAAAATAAGCCCCCGAAGGCCTCCGTCCCGCAAACCCCCAGCGGAAAAATGGCCAAAAAACGGGTGGCCTATAGCCTTGGTGGGGGGCGGGGGCGAAGTTCGTCCGCCCGACTCCGAATGGGGCGAGACTTTGCGAGCGGCCTCCGTGTGCCAAAAATAGGCCGCGGGCAAGGCCGCGCCAAAAATAAGCCCCCGAAGGCCTCCGTCCCGCAACCCCCCAGCGGCAAAATGGCCAAAAAACGGGTGGCCTATAGCCTTGGTGGGGGGCGGGGGCGAAGTTCGTCCGCCCGACTCCGAATGGGGCGAGACTTTGCGAGCGGCCTCCGTGTGCCAAAAATAGGCCGCGCCCAAAAATAAGCCCCCGAAGGCCTCCGTCCCGCAACCCCCCAGCGGAAAAATGGCCAAAAAACGGGTGGCCTATAGCCTTGGTGGGGGGCGGGGGCGAAGTTCGTCCGCCCGACTCCGAATGGGGCGAGACTTTGCGAGCGGCCTCCGTGTGCCAAAAATAGGCCGCGGTCAAGGCCGCGCCCAAAAATAAGCCCCCGAAGGCCTCCGTCCCGCAACCCCCCAGCGGAAAAATGGCCAAAAAACGGGTGGCCTATAGCCTTGGTGGGGGGCGGGGGCGAAGTTCGTCCGCCCGACTCCGAATGGGGCGAGACTTTGCGAGCGGCCTCCCGTGGTGCCAAAAATAGGCCGCGGTCAAGGCGCGCGCCAAAAATTAACCCCCTGATGGCCTCCGTCCCGAAACCCCCATCGGTAAAAATGGCCAAAATATGGGTGGCCTTTTGCCTTGGTGGGGGGCGGGGGCGTAGTTCGTCTGCCCAACTCCGAATGGGGCGAGACTTTGCGAGCGGCCTCCGTATACTAAAAATAGGCCGCAGGCAAGGCCGCGCCCAAAAATAAGCCCCCGAAGGCCTGCGTCCCGCAACCCCCACCGGAAAAATGGCCAAACAACAGGTGGCCTATAGCCTTGGTGGGGGGCGGGGGCGAAGTTCGTCCGCCCGACTCCGAATGGGGCGAGACTTTGGGAGCGGCCTCCGTGTGCCAAAACTAGGCCGATCCCAAAAATAAGCCCCCGAAGGCCTGCGTCCCGCAACCCCCCAGCGGAAAAATGGCCAAAAAACGGGTGGCCTATAGCCTTGGTGGGGGGCGGGGGCGAAGTTCGTCCGCCCGACTCCGAATGGGGCGAGACTTTGCGAGCGGCCTCCGTGTGCCAAAAATAGGCCGCGGTCAAGGCCGCGCCCAAAAATAAGCCCCCGAAGGCCTCCGTCCCGCAACCCCCAGCGGAAAAATGGCCAAAAAACGGGTGGCCTATAGCCTTGGTGGGGGGGGGGCGCCGTTCGACAGCCCGACTCCGAATGGGGCGAGACTTTGCGAGCGGCTCCGTGTGCCAAAATTGGCCGCGGGAATGGCCGCGCCAAAAATAAGCCCCCGAAGGCCTCCCCCGCAACCCCCCAGCGGAAAATGGCCAAAAACGGTGGCCTATAGCCTTGGTGGGGGCGGGGGCGGTTCTCGTCCGCCCGACTCCGAATGGGGCGAGACTTTGCGAGCGGCCTCCGTGTGCCAAAATTAGGCCGCGGGCAAGGCCGCGCCCAGAGATAAGCCCCTCGAAGGCCTCCGTCCCGCAACCCCAGCGGAAAATGGCCAAAAACGGGTGGCCTATAGCCTTGGTGGGGGCGGTGGCGAAGTTCGTCCGCCCGACTCCGAATGGGGAGAGACTTTGCGAGCGGCCTCCGTGAGGAAAAAATAGGCCGCGGTAAAGTCCGCGCCCAAAAATAAGCCCCCGAAGGCCTCGGTCCCGCAACCCCCCAGCGGAAAAATGGCCAAAAAACGGGTGGCCTATAGCCTTGGTGGGGGGCGGGGGCGAAGTTCGTCCGCCCGACTCCGAATGGGGCGAGACTTTGCGAGCGGCCTCCGTGCGCCAAAAATAGGCCGCGGTCAAGGCCGCGCCCAAAAATAAGCCCCCGAAGGCCTCCGTCCCGCAACCCCCCAGCTGGAAAATGGCCAAAAACGGGTGGCCTATAGCCTTGGTGGGGGGGCGAAGTTCGTCCGCCCGACTCCGAATGGGGCGAGACTTTGCGAGCGGCCTCCGTGTGCCAAAAATAGGCCGCGGGCAAGGCCGCGCCCAAAAATAAGCCCCCGAAGGCCTCCGTCCCGCAACCCCCCAGCGGAAAAATGGCCAAAAAACGGGTGGCCTATAGCCTTGGTGGGGGGCGGGGGCGAAGTTCCTCCGCCCGACTCCGAATGGGGCGAGACTTTGCGTTCGGCCTCCGTGTGCCAAAAATAGGCCGCGCCCAAAAATAAGCCCCCGAAGGCCTCCGTCCCGCAACCCCCCAGCGGAAAAATGGCCAAAAAACGGGTGGCCTATAGCCTTGGTGGGGGGGCGGGGGCGAATTTCGTCCGCCCGGCTCCGAATGGGGCGAGACTTACCGAGCGGCCTACGTGTGCCAAAAATAGGCCGCGGGCAAGGCCGCGCCCAAAAATAAGCCCCCGAAGGCCTCCGTCCCGCAACCCCCCAGCGGCAAATTGGCCAAAAAACGGGCGGCCTATAGCCTTGGTGGGGGGCGGGGGCGAAGTTCGTCCGCCCGACTCCGAATGGGGCGAGACTTGCGAGCGGCCTCCGTGTGCTGTAAAAATAGGCCGCGGGCAAGGCCGCGCCCAAAAATAAGCCCCCGAAGGCCCCCCTCCCCCAACCCCCCAGCGGCAAATTGGCGAAAAAACGGGCGGCCTATATGCCTTGTTGGGGGCGGTGGCGATGTTCGTCCGCCCGACTCCGAATGGGGCGAGACTTTGCGAGAGGGCTCCGTGTGCCAAAAATAGGCCGCGGTCAAGGCCGCGCCCAAAAATAAGCCCGCGAAGGCCTCCGTCCCGCAACCCTCCAGCGGAAAATGGCCAAAAAACGGGTGGCCTATAGCCTTGGTGGGGGGCGGGGGCGAAGTTCGTCCGCCCGACTCCGAATGGGGCGAGACTTTGCGAGCGGCCTCCGTGTGCCAAAAATAGGCCGCGGGCAAGGCCGCGCCCAAAAATAAGCCCCCGAAGGCCTCCGTCCCGCAACCCCCCAGCGGAAAAATGGCCAAAAAACGGGTGGCCTATAGCCTTGGTGGGGGGCGGGGGCGAAGTTCGTCCGCCCGACTCCGAATGGGGCGAGACTTTGCGAAAGGCCTCCGTGTGCTGGGGGGCCTATAGGCCGCGGCAAGGCCGCGCCCAAAAAGCACCCGAAGGCCTCCGTCCCTCAACCCCCCATCGTAAAAATGGCCAAAACATGGGTGGCCTATAGCCTTGGTGGGGGGCGGGGGCTAAGTTCGTCCGCCCGACTCCGAATGGGGCGAGACTTTGCGAGAGGCCTCCGTGTGCCAAAAAAGGCCGCGGTCAAGGCCGCGCCCAAAAATAAGCCCCCGAAGGCCTCCGTCCCGCAACCCCCCAGCGGAAAAATGGCCAAAAAACGGGTGGCCTATAGCCTTGGTGGGGGGCGGGGGCGAAGTTCGTCCGCCCGACTCCGAATGGGGCGAGACTTTTCGAGCGGCCTCCGTGTGCCAAAAATAGGCCGCGGGCAAGGCCGCGCCCAAAAATAAGCCCCCGAAGGCCTGCGTCCCGCAACCCCCCAGCGGAAAAATGGCCAAAACACGGGTGGCCTATAGCCTTGGTGGGGGGCGGGGGCGAAGTTCGTCCGCCCGACTCCGAATGGGGCGAGACTTGCGAGCGGCCCACGTGTGCCAAAAATAGGCCGGGCAAGGCCGCCCAAAAATAAGCCCCGAAGGCCTCCGTCCCGCAACCCCCAGCGGAATTATGGCCAAAACACGGGTGGCCTATAGCCTTGGTGGGGGGCGGGGGCGAATTTCTTCCGCCAGACTCCAAATGGGTAGAGACTTTGCGAGAGGCCTCCGTGTGTGGCCAGGCCGCGGGCAAGGCCGCGCCAAAAATAAGCCCCCGAAGGCCTCCGTCCCGCAACCCCAGCGGAAAATGGCCGAAAACGGGTGGCCTATAGCCTTGGTGGGGCGGGGCGAAGTTCGTCCGCCCGACTCCGAATGGGGCGAGACATTGAGAGCGGCCTCCGTGCCAAAAATAGGCCGCGGTCAAGGCCGCGCCCAAAAATAAGCCCCCGGAGGCGTGCGTCCCGCAACCCCAGCGGAAAATGGCCAAAACACCGGTGGCCTATAGCCTAGGGGGGGGGCGGGGGCGCAGTTCGTCCGCCCGACTCCGAATGGGGCGAGACTTTGCGAGAGGCCTCCTTGTTCCATAAATAGTCCGAGGTCAAGGCCGCGCCCAAAAATAAGCCCCGAAGGCCTCCGTCCCGCAACCCCCAGCGGAAAATGGCTAAAAACGGGTGGCCTATAGCCTTGGTGGGGGGGGGGGCGAAGTTCGTCCGCCCGACTCCGAATGGGGCGAGACTTTGCGAGCGGCCTCCGTGTGCTGGGCCAGGCCGCGGGCACGGCCGCGCCCAAAAATAAGCCCCAAGGCCTCCGTCCCGCAACCCCAGCGGAAAATGGCCAAAAACGGGTGGCCTATAGCCTTGGTGGGGGCGGGGGCGAAGTTCTGGTCCGCCCGACTCCGAATGGGGCGAGACTTTGCGAGCGGCCTCCGTGTCCTAGGCCGCGGGCAAGGCCGCGCCCAAAAATAAGCCCCCTAAAGGCTCTCGTCCCGCAACCCCCAGCGGAAAATGGCCAAAAACGGTGGCCTATAGCCTTGGTGGGGGCGGGGCGAAGTTCTGTCCGCCCGACCAATGGGGCGAGACTTGCGAGCGGCCTCACGTGCCAAAAATAGGCCGCAGCAAGGTCAGCGGCTAAAAATAAGCCCCCTGAAGGCCTCCATCCCGCAACCCCCCAGCGGAAAATGGCCAAAAACGGGTGGCCTATAGCCTTGGTGGGGGCGGGGCACCCCTCGTCCGCCCGACTCGAATGGGGCGAGACTTTGCGAGCGGCCTCCGTGGTGCCAAAATAGGCCGCGGGCAAGGCCGCGCCCAAAAATAAGCCCCCCGAAGGCCTCCGTTCCCGCAACCCCCAGCGGAAAATGGCCAAAAACGGGTGGCCTATAGCCTTGGTGGGGGGGGGCGAAATTCGTCCGCCCGACTCCGAATGGGGCGAGACTTTGCGAGCGGCCTCCGTGGTGTAAAAATAGGGCGGGGGCAAGGGCGGGCCCCAAAAAGAAGCCACCGAAGGCCTCCGTCCCGCAAACCCCCAGCGGAAAATGGCCAAAAACGGGTGGCCTATAGCCGCAACCCCAGCGGGGTCGAAGTTCGTCCGCCCGACTCCGAATGGGGCGAGACTTTTCGAGAGGCCTCCGTGTGCCAAAAATAGGCCGCGGGCAAGGCCGCGCCCAAAAATAAGCCCCCGAAGGCCTCCGTCCCGCAACCCCCCAGCGGAAAAATGGCCAAAAAACGGGCGGCCTATAGCCTTGGTGGGGGGCGGGGGCGAAGTTCGTCCGCCCGACTCCGAATGGGGTGAGACTTTGCGAGCGGCCTCCGTGTGCCAAAAATAGGCCGCGGTAAATTCCGCGCCCAAAAATAAGCCCCCGAAGGCCTCCGTCCCGCAACCCCCCAGCGGAAAAATGGCCAAAAAACGGGTGGCCTATAGCCTTGGTGGGGGGCGGGGCCGAAGTTCGTCCGCCCGACTCCGAATGGGGCGAGAGTTTGCGAGCGGCCTACGTGTGCCAAAAATAGGCCGCGCCCAAAAATAAGCCCCCGAAGGCCTCCGTCCCGCAACCCCCCAGCGGAAAAATGGACAAAAAACGGTTGGCCTAAAGCCATGGTGGGGGGACGGGGCGAAGTTCGTCCGCCCGACTCCGAATGGGGCGAGACTTTTGCGAGCGTCCTCCGTGTGCCAAAAAATAGGCCTGGTGGGGCGGGGTCAAGGCCGCGCCCAAAATAAGCCCCCGAAGGGGCCTCGGTCCCGCAACCCCCAGCGGAAAATGGCCAAATAACGGGTGGCATATAGCCTTGGGGGGGGGCGGGGCCGAAGTTCGTCCGCCCGACTCCGATTGGGGCGAGCGTTTGTGAGCGGCCTACGTGTGGCAATAATAGGCCTCGCCCAAAAATTAGCCCCCGAAGGCCTCCGTCCCGCAAACCCCAGCGGCAAAAATGGCCAAAAACGGGTGGCCTATAGCCTTGGTGGGGCGGGGCGAAGTTCGTCCGCCCGACTCCGAATGGGGCGAGACTTTGCGAGCGGCCTCCGTGTGCCAAAAATAGGCCGCGGGCAAGGACGCGCCCAGTATTAAGCCCCCGAAGGCCTCCGTCCCGCAACCCCCCAGCGGAAAAATGGCCAAAAAACGGGTGGCCTATAGCCTTGGTGGGGGGCGGGGGCGAAGTTCGTCCGCCCGACTCCGAATGGGGCGAGACTTTGCGAGCGGCCTACGTGTGCCAAAAATAGGCCGCGGGCAAGGCCGCGCCCAAAAATAAGCCCCCGAAGGCCTCCGTCCCGCAACCCCCCAGCGGCAAAATGGCCAAAAAACGGGCGGCCTATAGCCTTGGTGGGGGGCGGGGGCGAAGTTCGTCCGCCCGACTCCGAATGGGGCGAGACTTTTCGAGAGGCCTCCGTGTGCCAAAAATAGGCCGCGGGCAAGGCCGCGCCCACAAATAAGCCCCCGAAGGCCTCCGTCCCGCAACCCCCCAGCGGAAAAATGGCCAAAAAACGGGTGGCCTATAGCCTTGGTGGGGGGCGGGGGCGAAGTTCGTCCGCCCGACTCCGAATGGGGCGAGACTTTGCGAGCGGCCTACGTGTGCCAAAAATAGGCCGCGGGCAAGGCCGCGCCCAAAAATAAGCCCCCGAAGGCCTCCGTCCCGCAACCCCCCAGCGGAAAAATGGCCAAAAAACGGGTGGCCTATAGCCTTGGTGGGGGGCGGGGGCGAAGTTCCTCCGCCCGACTCCGAATGGGGCGAGACTTTGCGAGCGGCCTCCGTGTGCCAAAAATAGGCCGCGGGCAAGGCCGCGCCCACAATACAGCCCCCGAAGGCTCTCCGTCGCAACCCCCCAGCGGAAAATGGCCAAAAACGGGTGGCCTATAGCCTTGGTGGGGCGGGGCGGTTGGTCCGCCCGACTCCGAATGGGGCGAGACTTTGCGAGCGGCCGCCGTGGTGCTAAAAATAGGCCGCGGTCAAGGTCGCGCCCAAAAATAAGCCCGAAGGCCTCCGTCCCGCAAACCCCATGAAAAATGGCCAAAAACGGGTGGCCTATAGCCTTGGTGGGGCGGGGGCGGTTCGTCCGCCCGACTCCGAATGGGGCGAGACTTTGCGAGAGGCCTCCGGTGTGCCAAAATAGGCCGCGGGCAAGGCCGCGCCCAAAAATAAGCCCCGAAGGCCCTCCGTCCCGCAACCCCCAGCGGAAAATGGCCAAAAACGGGTGGCCTATAGCCTGGTGGGGCGGGGCGAAGTTCGTCCGCCCGACTCCGAATGGGGCGAGACTTTGCGAGCGGCCAGGGTGGGGCAAAATTAGGCCGCGGTCAAGGCCGCGCCCAAAAATAAGCCCCCGAAGGCCTCCGTCCCGCAACCCCCCAGCGGAAAAATGGCCAAAAAACGGGTGGCCTATAGCCTTGGTGGGGGGCGGGGGCGAAGTTCGTCCGCCCGACTCCGAATGGGGCGAGACTTTGCGAACGGCCTCCGTGTGCCAAAAATAGGCCGCGGGCAAGGCCGCGCCCAAAAATAAGCCCCCGAAGGCCTCCGTCCCGCAACCCCCCAGCGGAAAATGGCCAAAAAACGGGTGGCCTATAGCCTTGGTGGGGGGCGGGGGCGAAGTTCGTCCGCCCGACTCCGAATGGGGCGAGACTTTGCGAGCGGCCTCCGTGTGCCAAAAATAGGCCGCGGGCAAGGCCGCGCCAAAAATAAGCCCCCGAAGGCCTCCGTCCCGGAAAACCCCCCAGCGGGAAAATGGAAAAAAAACGGGTGGCCTATAGCCTTGGTGGGGGGCGGGGGCGAAGTTCGTCCGCCCGACTCCGAATGGGGCGAGACTTTTCGAGAGGCCTCCGTGTGCCAAAAATAGGCCGCGGTCAAGGCCGCGCCCAAAAATAAAGCCCCGAAGGCCTCCGTCCCGCAACCCCCCAGCGGAAAAATGGCCAAAAAACGGGTGGCCTATAGCCTTGGTGGGGGGCGGGGGCGAAGTTCGTCCGCCCGACTCCGAATGGGGCGAGACTTTGCGAGCGGCCTCCGTGTTCCAAAAATAGGCCGCGGTCAAGGCCGCGCCCAAAAATAAGCCCCCGAAGGCCTCCGTCCCGCAACCCCCCAGCTGAAAAATGGCCAAAAAACGGGTGGCCTATAGCCTTGGTGGGGGGAGGGGGCGAAGTTCGTCCGCCCGACTCCGAATGGGGCGAGACTTTGCGAGCGGCCTCCGTGTGCCAAAAATAGGCCGCGGGCAAGGCCGCGCCCAAAAATAAGCCCCCGAAGGCCTCCGTCCCGCAACCCACCAGCAGAAAAATGGCCAAAAAACGGGTGGCCTATAGCCTTGGTGGGGGGTGGGGGCGAAGTTCGTCCGCCCGACTCCGAATGGGGCGAGTCTTTGCGTGCGGCCTCCGTGTGCCATTTATAGGCCGCGCCCAAAAATAAGCCCCCGAAGGCCTGCGTCCCGCAACCCCCCAGCGGAAAAATGGCCAAAAAACGGGTGGCCTATAGCCTTGGTGGGGGCGGGGGCGAAGTTCGTCCCCCGGATACAAATGGGGCGAGACTTTGCGAGCGGCCTCCGTGTGCCAAAAATAGGCCGCGGACAAGGCCGCGCCCAAAAATAAGCCCCCGAAGGCCTCCGTCCCGCAACCCCCCAGCGGAAAAATGGCCAAAAAACGGGTGGCCTATAGCCTTGGTGGGGGGCGGGGGCGAAGTTCGTCCGCCCGACTCCGAATGGGGCGAGACTTTTCGAGAGGCCTCCGTGTGCCAAAAATAGGCCGCGGGCAAGGCCGCGCCCAAAAATAAGCCCCCGAAGGCCTCCGTCCCGCAACCCCCCAGCGGAAAAATGGCCAAAAAACGGGTGGCCTATAGCCTTGGTGGGGGGCGGGGGCGAAGTTCGTCCGCCCGACCGAATGGGGCGAGACTTTGGGAGAGGGCCTCCGTGCCAAAAATAGGCCGCGGTCAAGGCCGCGCCCAAAAATAAGCCCCCGAAGGCCTCCGTCCCGCAACCCCCCAGCGGAAAAATGGCCAAAAAACGGGTGGCCTATAGCCTTGGTGGGGTCGGGGGCGAAGTTCGTCCGCCCGACTCCGAATGGGGCGAGACTTTGCGAGCGGCCTCCGTGTGCCAAAAATAGGCCGCGGGCAAGGCCGCGCCCAAAAATAAGCCCCCGAAGGCCTCCGTCCCGCAACCCCCCAGCGGAAAAATGGCCAAAAAACGGGTGGCCTATAGCCTTGGTGGGGGGCGGGGGCGAAGTTCGTCCGCCCGACTCCGAATGGGGCGAGACTTTGCGAGCGGCCTACGTGTGCCAAAAATTTTGGCCGCGGGCAAGGCCGCGCCCAAAAATAAGCCCCCGACGGCCTCCGTCCCGCAAACCCCCAGCGGAAAAATGGCCAAAAAACGGGTGGCCTATAGCCTTGGTGGGGGGCGGGGGCGAAGTTCGTCCGCCCGACTCCGAATGGGGCGAGACTTTGCGAGCGGCCTCCGTGAAAAAAATACGCCACGGACAAGGCCGCGCCCAAAAATAAGCCCCCCTACGCCCTCCGTCCCGCTACCCCCCAGCGGACACATGCCATAAAAACGGGTGGCCTATAGCCTTGGTGGGGGGCGGGGCGAAGTTCGTCCGCCCGACTCCGAATGGGGCGAGACTTTGCGAGCGGCTCCGTGTGCCAAAATAGGCGGGCAAGGCCGCGCCCAAAAATAAGCCCCCATACCTCCGTCCCGCAAACCCCCAGCGGAAAAATGGCCAAAAAACGGGTGGCCTATAGCCTTGGTGGGGGGCGGGGGCGAAGTTCGTCCGCCCGACTCCGAATGGGGCGAGACTTTGCGAGCGGCCTCCGTGTGCCAAAAATAGGCCGCGGGCAAGGCCGCGCCCAAAAATAAGCCCCCGAAGGCCTCCGTCCCGCAACCCCCCAGCGGCAAAATGGCCAAAAAACGGGTGGCCTATAGCCTTGGTGGGGGGCGGGGGCGAAGTTCGTCTGCCCGACTCCGAATGGGGCGAGACTTTGCGAGCGGCCTACGTGTGCCAAAAATAGGCCGCGGGCAAGGCCGCGCCAAAAAATAAGCCCACGAAGGCCTCCGTCCTGCAACCCCCCAGCGGCAAAATGGCCAAAAAACGGGCGGCCTATAGCCTTGGTGGGGGCGGGGGCGAAGTTCGTCCGCCCGACTCCGAATGGGGCGAGACTTTGCGAAAGGCCTCCGTGTGCCAAAAATAGGCCGCGGTCAAGGCAAGGCCCAAAAATAAGCCCCGAAGGCCTCCGTCCCGCAACCCCAGCGGAAAATGGCCAAAAACGGGTGGCCTATAGCCTTGGTGGGGGCGGGGGCGGTTCGGTCCGCCCGACTCCGAATGGGTCGAGACTTTGCGAGCGGCCCCGTGTTGCAAAAATACGGCCGCGGGCAAGGCCGCGCCCAAAAATAAGCCCCGAAGGCCTCTGTCCCGCAACCCCCAGCGAAAAATGGCCAAAAACGGGTGGCCTATAGCCTTGGTGGGGGCGGGGCGAAGTTCCTCCGCCCGACTCCGAATGGGGCGAGACTTTGCGAGCGGCTCCTCCGTGCAAAATTAGGCCGCGGGTAAGGCCGCGCCCAAAAATAAGCCCCCGAAGGCCTCCGTCCCGCAACCCCCAGCGAAAAATGGCCAAAAACGGGTGGCCTATAGCCTTGGTGGGGGGGGGGCGAAGTTCGTCCGCCCGACCCGAATGGGGCGAGACTTTGCGAGCGGCCTCCGTGTGCCAAGCCAGGCCGCGGGCAAGGCCGCGCCCAAAAATAAGCTCCCCGAAGGCCTCCGTCCCGCAACCCCCAGCGGAAAATGGCCAAAAACGGGTGGCCTATAGCCTTGGTGGGGGCGGGGCGAAGTTCGTCCGCCCGACTCCGAATGGGGCGAGACTTTGCGAGCGGCTCCGTGTGCCAAAATAGGCCGCGGTCAAGGCCCGCGCCCAAAAATAAGCCCCCGGAAGGCCTCCGTCCCGCAACCCCCAGCGGAAAATGGCCAAAAAACGGGCGGCCTATAGCCTTGGTGGGGGGCGGGGGCGAAGTTCGTCCGCCCGACCGAATGGGGCGAGACTTTGCAGCGGCCTCCGTGTGCCCAAAAATAAGGCCGCGGTCAAGGCCACGCCCAAAAATAATAAGCCTCAAGGCCTCCGTCCCGCAAACCCCCAGCGGAAAAATGGCCAAAAAACGGGTGGCCTATAGCCTTGGTGGGGGGCGGGGGCGAAGTTCGTCCGCCCGACTCCGAATGGGGCGAGACTTTGCGAGCGGCCTCCGTGTGCCAAAAATAGGCCGCGGTCAAGGCCGCGCCCAAAAATAAGCCCCCGAAGGCCTCCGTCCCGCAACCCCCCAGCGGAAAAATGGCCAAAAAACGGGTGGCCTATAGCCTTGGTGGGGGGCGGGGGCGAAGTTCGTCCGCCCGACTCCGAATGGGGCGAGACTTTGCGAAAGGCCTCCGTCCCGCAACCCCCCAGCGGAAAAATGGCCAAAAAACGGGTGGCCTATAGCCTTGGTGGGGGGCGGGGGCGAAGTTCGTCCGCCCGACTCCGAATGGGGCGAGACTTTGCGAGAGGGCTCCGTGTGCCAAAAATAGGCCGCGGTCAAGGCCGCGCCCAAAAATAAGCCCCCGAAGGCCTCCGTCCCGCAACCCCCCAGCGGAAAAATGGCCAAAAAACGGGTGGCCTATAGCCTTGGTGGGGGGCGGGGGCGAAGTTCGTCCGCCCGACTCCGAATGGGGCGAGACTTTGCGAGCGGCCTCCGTGTTCCAAAAATAGGCCGCGGGCAAGGCCGCGCCCAAAAATAAGCCCCCGAAGGCCTCCGTCCCGCAACCCCCCAGCGGAAAAATGGCCAAAAAACGGGTGGCCTATAGCCTTGGTGGGGGGCGGGGGCGAAGTTCGTCCGCCCGACTCCGAATGGGGCGAGAGTGTGCGGGCGGCCTCCGTGTGCCAGCTGGGGCCGCTGGCAAGGCCGCGCCAAACATAAGCCCCCGAAGGCCTCCGTCCCGCAACCCCCCAGCGGAAAAATGGACAAAAAACGGGTGGACTATAGCCTTGGTGGGGGGCGGGGGCGAAGTTCGTCCGCCCGACTCCGAATGGGGCGAGACTTTGCGAGCGGCCTCCGTGTGGTAAAATATGCCGTGGGCAAGGCCGCGCCTAAAAATAAGCCCCGAAGGCCTCCGTCCCCCGCAACCCCAGCGGAAAAATGGCCAAAAAACGGGTGGCCTATAGCCTTGGTGGGGGGCGGGGGCCGAGTTACTCCCCCCGACACCGTATTGGGCGATAAGTTGCGAGCGGCCTACGTTGTCCAAAAATAGGCCGCCGGCAAGGCCGCGCCCAAAAATAAGCCCCGAAGGCCTCCGTCCCGCAACCCCAGCGGAAAAAATGGCCAAAAACGGGTGGCCTATAGCCTTGGTGGGGGCGGGGGCGCCGTTCGTCCGCCCGACTCCGAATGGGGCGAGACTTTGCGAGCTACATCCGGGTGACATAAAAAGGGCGCGGTCAAGGCCGCGCCCAAAAATAAGCCCCCGAAGGCCTCAGTCCCACAACCACCAGCGGAAAATGGCCAAAAACGGGTGGCCTAAAGCCTAGGTAGGGGGCGGGGGCGAAGTTCCTCCGCCCGACTCCGAATGGGGCGAGACTTGCGAGAGGCCTCCGTGTGCCAAAATAGGCCGCGGGCAAGGCCGCGCCCAAAAATAAGCCCCGAAGGCCTCCGTCCCGCAACCCCCAGCGAAAAATGGCCAAAACACGGGCGGCCTAGAGCCTGGGTGGCGGGCGGGGGCGAAGTTCGTCCGCCCGACTCCGAATGGGGCGAGACTTTGCGAAAGGCCTCCGTGTGCCAAAATAGGTCAGCGGGCAAGGCCGCGCCCAAAAATAAGCCCCTGAAGGCCTCCGTCCCCCAAAACCCCCAGCGGAAAATGGCCAAAAACGGGTGGCCTATAGCCTTGGTGGGGGCGGGGCGAAGTTCGTCCGCCCGACTCCGAATGGGGCGAGACTTTGCGAGCGGTCTCCCGTGTGCCAAAAATAGGCCGCGGGCAATGCCGCGCCCACAATAAGCCCCCGAAGGCCTCCGTCCCGCAAACCCCCCGGCGGAAAATGGCCCAAAAACGGGTGGCCTATAGCCTTGGTGGGGGCGGGGCGAAGTTCGTCCGCCCGACTCCGAATGGGGCGAGACTTTGCGATAGGCCTCCGTGGTGTTAAAACTAGGCCGCGGGCAAGGCCGCGCCCAAAAATAAGCCCCCGAAGGCCTGCGTCCCGCAACCCCCCAGCGGAAAAACGGCCAAAAAAACGGGTGGCCTATGCCTTGGTGGGGGGCGGGGGCGAAGTTCGTCCGCCCGACTCCGAATGGGGCGAGACTTTGCGAGCGGCCTCCGTGTGCCAAAAATAGGCCGCGGGCAAGGCCGCGCCCAAAAATAAGCCCCCGAAGGCCTCCGTCCCGCAAACCCCCAGCGGAAAAATGGCCAAAAAACGGGTGGCCTATAGCCTTGGTGGGGGGCGGGGGCGAAGTTCGTCCGCCCGACTCCGAATGGGGCGAGACTTTGCGAGCGGCCTCCGTGTGCCAAAAATAGGCCGCGGGCAAGGCCGCGCCCAAAATAAGCCCCCGAAGGCCTGCGTCCCGCAACCCCCCAGCGGAAAAATGGCCAAAAAACGGGTGGCCTATAGCCTTGGTGGGGGGCGGGGGCGAAGTTCCTCCGCCCGACTCCGAATGGGGCGAGACTTTGCGAGCGGCCTCCGTGTGCCAAAAATAGGCCGCGGCCAAGGCCGCGCCCAAAAATAAGCCCCCGAAGGCCTCCGTCCCGCAACCCCCCAGCGGAAAAATGGCCAAAAAACGGGTGGCCTATAGCCTTGGTGGGGGGCGGGGGCGAAGTTCGTCCGCCCGACTCCGAATGGGGCGAGACTTTGCGAGCGGCCTACGTGTGCCAAAAATTTTGGCCGCGGGCAAGGCCGCGCCCAAAAATAAGCCCCCGAAGGCCTCCGTCCCGCAACCCCCCAGCGGAAAAATGGCCAAAAAACGGGTGGCCTATAGCCTTGGTGGGGGGCGGGGGCGAAGTTCGTCCGCCCGACTGCGAATGGGGCAAGACTTTGCGAGCGGCCTCGTGGTGCAAAAATAGGCCGTCGGGCAAGGCCGCGCCAAAAATAAGCCCCCGAAGGCCTCCGTCCCGCAACCCCCCAGCGGAAAAATGGCCAAAAAACGGGTGGCCTATAGCCTTGGTGGGGGGCGGGGGCGAAGTTCCTCCGCCCGACTCCGAATGGGGCGAGACTTTGCGAGCGGCCTCCGTGTGCCAAAAATAGGCCGCGGTCAAGGCCGCGCCCAAAAATAAGCCCCCGAAGGCCTCCGTCCCGCAACCCCCCAGCGGAAAAATGGCCAAAAAACGGGTGGCCTATAGCCTTGGTGGGGGGCGGGGGCGAAGTTCGTCCGCCCGACTCCGAATGGGGCGAGACTTTGCGAGCGGCCTCCGTGTGCCAAAAATAGGCCGCGGGCAAGGCCGCGCCAAAAATAAGCCCCCGAAGGCCTCCGTCCCGCAACCCCCCAGCGGCAAAATGGCCAAAAAACGGGTGGCCTATAGCCTTGGTGGGGGGCGGGGGCGAAGTTCGTCCGCCCGACTCCGAATGGGGCGAGACTTGCCGAGCGGCCTCACGTGGTGCCAAAAATAGGCCGCGTCAAGGCCGCGCCCAAAAATAAGCCCCGAAGGCCTCCCGTCCCGCAACCCCCACCGGCAAAAAGGCCAAAAAAAGGGTGGCCTATAGCCTTGGTGGGGGGCGTGGGCGACGTCGGCCGCCCCGACTCCGAATGGGGCGAGACTTTTCGAGAGGCCTCCGTGTGCCAAAAATAGGCCGCGGGCAAGGCCGCGCCAAAAATAAGCCCCCGAAGGCCTCCGTCCCGCAACCCCCCAGCGGAAAAATGGCCAAAAAACGGGTGGCCTATAGCCTTGGTGGGGGGCGGGGGCGAAGTTCGTCCGCCCGACTCCGAATGGGGCGAGACTTTGCGAGCGGCTAGCCGTGTGTGCCGACTCCGAAAATAGGGCCGCGTTCAAGGCCGCGCCCAAAAATAAGCCCCCGAAGGCCTCCGACCCCCAACCACCCAGCGGAAAAATGGCCAAAAACGGGTGGCCTATAGCCTTGGTGGGGGGCGGGGGCGAAGTTCCTCCGCCCGACTCCGAATGGGGCGAGACTTTGCGAGCGGCCTCCGTGTGCCAAAAATAGGCCGCGGGCAAGGCCGCGCCCAAAAATAAGCCCCCGAAGGCCTCCGTCCCGCAACCCCCAGCGGAAAAATGGCCAAAAAACGGGTGGCCTATAGCCTTGGTGGGGGGCGGGGGCGAAGTTCGTCCGCCCGACTCCGAATGGGGCGAGACTTTGCGAGCGGCCTCCGTGTGCCAAAAATAGGCCGCGGGCAAGGCCGCGCCCAAAAATAAGCCCCCGAAGGCCTGCGTCCCGCAACCCCCCAGCGGAAAAATGGCCAAAAAACGGGTGGCCTATAGCCTTGGTGGGGGCGGGGGCGAAGTTCGTCCGCCCGACTCCGAATGGGGCGAGACTTTGCGAGCGGCCTCCGTGTGCCAAAATAGGCCGCGGGCAAGGCCGCGCCCAAAAATAAGTCCCCGAAGGCCTGCGTCCCGCAACAACCCAGCTGAAAAATGGCCAAAAAAACGGGTGGCCTATAGCCTTGGTGGGGGGCGGGGGCGAGGTTCGTCCGCCCGACTCCGAATGGGGCGAGACTTTGCGAGCGGCCTCCGTGTGCCAAAAATAGGCCGCGGGCAAGGCCGCGCCCAAAAATAAGCCCCCAAAGGCCTGCGTCCCGAAACCCCCCAGCGGAAAAATGGGCAAAAAACGGGTGGCCTATAGCCTTGGAGGGGGGCGGGGGCGGAGTTCGTCCGCCCGACTCCGAATGGGGCGAGACTTTGCGAGCGGCCTCCGTGTGCCAAAAATAGGCCGCGGGCAAGGCCGCGCCCAAAAATAAGCCCCCGAAGGCCTGCGTCCCGCAACCCCCAGCGGAAAAATGGCCAAAAAACGGGTGGCCTATAGCCTTGGTGGGGGGCGGGGGCGAAGTTCGTCCGCCCGACTCCGAATGGGGCGAGACTTTGCGAGCGGCCTCCGTGTGCAAAAAATAGGCCGCGGGCAAGGCCGCGCCCAAAAATAAGCCCCCGAAGGCCTGCGTCCCGCAACCCCCCAGCGGAAAAATGGCCAAAAAACGGGTGGCCTATAGCCTTGGTGGGGGGCGGGGGCGAAGTTCGTCCGCCCGACTCCGAATGGGGCGAGACTTTGCGAGCGGCCTCCGTGTGCCAAAAATAGGCCGCGGTCAAGGCCGCGCCAAAAATAAGCCCCCGAAGGCCTCCGTCCCGCAACCCCCCAGCGGAAAAATGGCCAAAAAACGGGTGGCCTATAGCCTTGGAGGGGGCCGGGGCGAAGTTCGTCCGCCCGACAACGAAATGGGCGAGACATTGGTAGCGGCCTCCGTGTGCCAAAAATAGGCCGCGGGCAAGGCCGCGCCCAAAAATAAGCCCCGAAGGCCTCCGTCCCGCAACCCCCCAGCGGAAAAATGGCCAAAAAACGGGTGGCCTATAGCCTTGGTGGGGGGCGGGGGCGAAGTTCGTCCGCCCGACTCCGAATGGGGCGAGACTTTGCGAGCGGCGTCCGCGTTCTAAAAATAGGCCGCGGACAAGGCCGCGCCCAAAAATAAGCCCCCGAAGGCCTCCGTCCCGCAACCCCCCAGCGGAAAAATGGCCAAAAAACGGGTGGCCTATAGCCTTGGTGGGGGGCGGGGGCGAAGTTCGTCCGCCCGACTCCGAATGGGGCGAGACTTTGCGAGCGGCCTCCGTGTGCCAAAAATAGGCCGCGGGCAAGGCCGCGCCCAAAAATAAGCCCCCGAAGGCCTCCGTCCCGCAACCCCCCAGCGGAAAAATGGCCAAAAAACGGGTGGCCTATAGCCTTGGTGGGGGGCGGGGGCGAAGTTCGTCCGCCCGACTCCGAATGGGGCGAGACTTTGCGAGCGGCCTCCGTGTGTGAAAAATAGGCCGCGGGCAAGGCCGCGCCAAAAATTAAGCCCCGAAGGCCTCCGTCCCGCAACCCCCCAGCGGCAAAATGGCCAAAAAACGGGTGGCCTATAGCCTTGGTGGGGGGCGGGGGCGAAGTTCGTCCGCCCGACTCCGAATGGGGCGAGACTTTGCGAGCGGCCTACGTGTGCCAAAAATAGGCCGCGGGCAAGGCCGCGCCCAAAAATAAGCCCCCGAAGGCCTGCGTCCCGCAACCCCCCAGCGGAAAAATGGCCAAAACACGGGTGGCCTATAGCCTTGGTGGGGGGCGGGGGCGAAGTTCGTCCGCCCGACTCCGAATGGGGCGAGACTTTGCGAGCGGCCTCCGTGTGCCAAAAATAGGCCGCGGGCAAGGCCGCGCCCAAAATTAGGCCCCCGAAGGCCTCCGTCTCCGCAACCCCCAGCGGAAAATGGCCAAAAACGGGTGGCCTATAGCCTTGGCGGGGGGCGTGGGCGAAGTTCGTCCGCCCGACTCCGAATGGGGGGAGACTTTACGAGCGGACTCCGTGTGCTGGGGCCAGGCCGCGGGCAAGGCCGCGCCCAAAAATAAGCCCCCGAAGGCCTCCGTCTGCAAACCCCCAGCTGAAAAATGGCCAAAAACGGGTGGCCTATAGCCTTGGTGGGGGCGGGGCGAAGTTCGTCCGCCCGACTCCGAATGGGGCGAGACTTTGCGAGAGGGCCTCCGTGCTAAAAATAGGCCGCGGGCAAGGCCGCGCCCAAAAATAAGCCCCCGAAGGCCTGCGTCCCGCAACCCCCCAGCGGAAAAATGGCCAAAAACCGGTGGCCTATAGCCTTGGTGGGGGGCGGGGGCGAGGTTCGTCCGCCCGACTCCGAATGGGGCGAGACTTTGCGAGCGGCCTCCGTGTGCCAAAAATAGGCCGCGGGCAAGGCCGCGCCCAAAAATAAGCCCCCGAAGGCCTGCGTCCCGCAACCCCCCAGCGGAAAAATGGCCAAAAACGGGTGGCCTATAGCCTTGGTGGGGGGCGGGGGCGAAGTTCGTCCGCCCGACTCCGAATGGGGCGAGACTTTGCGAGCGGCCTCCGTGTGCCAAAAATAGGCCGCGGGCAAGGCCGCGCCCAAAAATAAGCCCCGAAGGCCTCCGTCCCGCAACCCCCCAGCGGAAAAATGGCCAAAAAACGGGTGGCCTATAGCCTTGGTGGGGGGCGGGGGCGAAGTTCGTCCGCCCGACTCCGAATGGGGCGAGACTTTGCGAGCGGCCTCCGTGTGCCAAAAATAGGCCGCGGTCAAGGCCGCGCCCAAAAATAACCCCCGAAGGCCTCCGTCCCGCAAACCCCCAGCGGAAAAATGGCCAAAAAACGGGTGGCCTATAGCCTTGGTGGGGGGCCGGGGCGAAGTTCGTCCGCCCGACTCCGAATGGGGCGAGACTTTGCGAGCGGCCTCCGTGTGCCAAAAATAGGCCGCGGGCAAGGCCGCGCCCAAAAATAAGCCCCCGAAGGCCTGCGTCCCGCAACCCCCCAGCGGAAAAATGGCCAAAAACCGGTGGCCTATAGCCTTGGTGGGGGGCGGGGCGTGTCTGGTCCGCCCGACTCCGAATGGGGCGTGACTGTGCGAGCGGCCTCCGTGTGCAAAAAAAGGCCGCCGGGCAAGGTCGCGCCCAAAAATAAGCCCCGAAGGGCCTCCGTCCCGCAACCCCCAGCGGAAAATGGCCAAAAACGGGTGGCCTATAGCCTTGTGGGGGGCGGGGGCGAAGTTCGTCCGCCCGACCAATGGGGCGAGACTTTGCGTGAGGCCTCCGTGTGCCAAAAATAGGCCGCGGGCATGGCGGCGCCCAAAATAAGCCCCCGAAGGCCTCCGTCCCGCAACCCCCCAGCGGCAAAATGGCCAAAAAACGGGCGGCCTATAGCCTTGGTGGGGGGCGGGGGCGAAGTTCGTCCGCCCGACTCCGAATGGTGCGAGACTTTGCGAGCGGCCTCCGTGTGCCAAAAATAGGCCGCGGTCAAGGCCACGCCAAAAAATAAGCCCCCGAAGGCCTCCGTCCCGCAAACCCCCAGCGGAAAAATGGCCAAAAAATAGCTGGCTTATAGCCTTGGTGGGGGGCGGGGGCGAAGTTCGTCCATCCGACTCCGAATGTGGCGAGACTTTGCGAGCGGCCTACGTGTACCGAAAATAGGCCGCGGCCAAGGCCGCGCCCACAAATAAGCCCCCGAAGGTTTCCGTCCCGCAACCCCCCAGAGGAAAAATGGCCAAAAAACGGGTGGCCTATAGCCTTGGTGGGGGGCGGGGGCGAAGTTCGTCCGCCCGACTCCGAATGGGGCGAGACTTTGCGAGCGGCCTACGTATGCCAAAAATAGGCCGCGGGCAAGGCGGCGCCAAAATAAGCCCCGAAGGCCTCCGTCCCGCAACCCACCAGCGGAAAATGGCCAAAAAACGGGTGGCAAATAGCCTGGTGGGGGCGGGTGCGAAGTTCGTCCGCCCGACTCCGAATGGGGCGAGACTTTACAGCGGCCCGCGGTGCCACAATAGGCCGCGGTCAAGGCCGCGCCCAAAAATAAGCCCCCGAAGGCCTCCGTCCCGCAACCCCCCAGCGGAAAAATGGCCAAAAAACGGGTGGCCTATAGCCTTGGTGGGGGGCGGGGGCGAAGTTCGTCCGCCCGACTCCGAATGGGGCGAGACTTTGCGAGCGGCCTCCGTGTGCCAAAAATAGGCCGCGGGCAAGGCCGCGCCCAAAAATAAGCCCCCGAAGGCCTCCGTCCCGCAAACCCCCAGCGGAAAAATGGCCAAAAAACGGGTGGCCTATAGCCTTGGTGGGGGGCGGGGGCGAAGTTCGTCCGCCCGACTCCGAATGGGGCGAGACTTTGCGAGCGGCCTCCGTGTGCCAAAAATAGGCCGCGGGCAAGGCCGCGCCAAAAATAAGCCCCCGAAGGCCTCCGTCCCGCAACCCCCCAGCGGCAAAATGGCCAAAAAACGGGTGGCCTATAGCCTTGGTGGGGGGCGGGGCGAAGTTCGTCCGCCCGACTCCGAATGGGGCGAGACTTTGCGAGCGGCCTCCGTGTGCCAAAAATAGGCCGCGGGCAAGGCCGCGCCCAAAAATAAGCCCCCGAAGGCCTCCGTCCCGCAACCCCCCAGCGGAAAAATGGCCAAAAAACGGGTGGCCTATAGCCTTGGTGGGGGGCGGGGGCGAAGTTCGTCCGCCCGACTCCGAATGGGGCGAGACTTTGCGAGCGGCCTCCGTGTGCCAAAAATAGGCCGCGGTCAAGGCCGCGCCCAAAAATAAGCCCCCGAAGGCCTCCGTCCCGCAACCCCCCAGCGGAAAAATGGCCAAAAAACGGGTGGCCTATAGCCTTGGTGGGGGGCGGGGGCGAAGTTCGTCCGCCCGACTCCGAATGGGGCGAGACTTTGCGAGCGGCCTCCGTGTGATAAAATAGGCCGCGGGCAAGGCCGCGCCCAAAAATAAGCCCCCGAAGGCCTGCGTCCCGCAACCCCCCAGCGGAAAAATGGCCAAAAACGGGTGGCCTATAGCCATGTACGTGGGCGGGGGCGAAGTTCGTCCGCCCGACTCCGAATGGGGCGAGACTTTTCGAGAGGCCTCCGTGCGCCAAAATAGGCCAGGCGGTCAAGGCCGCGCCAAAAATAAGCCCCGAACGCCTGCGTCCCTCAACCCCCAGCTGAAAAATGGCCAAAAACGGGTGGCCTATAGCATTGGTTGGGGTTGGGGGCGAAGTTCGTCCGCCCGACTCCGAATGGGGCGAGACTTTGCGAGCGGCTCCGTGGTGCTGGGGGCCAGGCCGCGGTCAAGGCTGCGCCCAAAAATAAGCCCCTGAAGGCCTCTGTCCCGCAACCCCAGCGGAAAATGGCCAAAAACGGGTGGCCTATAGCCTTGGTGGGGGCGGGGCGAAGTTCACCCGCCCGACTCCGAATGGGCCGAGACTTTGCGAGCGGCCTCCGTGGTGCAAATGGGGCCAGGCGGGCAAGGCCGCGCCCAAAAAAAAGCCCACGAACGCCTCGGTCCCGCAACCCCCAGCGGAAAATGGAAAAAAAACGGGTGGCCTATACCATTGGTGGGGGCCGGGGGCGAAGTTCGTCCGCCCGACTCCGAATGGGGCGAGACTTTGCGAGCGCCTCCGTGTGCTGTGGGGCCAGGCCGCGGTCAAGGCCGCGCCCAAAAATAAGCCCCCAAAGGCCTCCATCCCGCAACCCCTGCGGAAAAATGGCCAAAAAACGGGTGGCCTATAGCCTTGGTGGGGGGCGGGGGCGAAGTTCGTCCGCCCGACTCCGAATGGGGCGAGACTTTGCGAGCGGCCTCCGTGTGCCAAAAATAGGCCGCGGGCAAGGCCGCGGCCAAAAATAAGCCCCCGAAGGCCTGCGTCCCGCAACCCCCCAGCGGAAAAATGGCCAAAAAACGGGTGGCCTATAGCCTTGGTGGGGGGCGGGGGCGAAGTTCGTCCGCCCGACTCCGAATGGGGCGAGACTTTGCGAGCGGCCTCGTACAAAAAATAGGCCGCGGGGAAGGCCGCGCCCAAAAATAAGCCCCCGAAGGCCTCCGTCCCGCAACCCCCAGCGGAAAATGGCCAAAAACGGGTGGCCTATAGCCTTGGTGGGGGCGGGGCGGTTGGTCCGCCCGACTCCGAGTGGGGCGAGACTTTGCGAGAGGCCTCCGTGGTGCCAAAATAGGCCGCGGGCAAGGCCGCGCCCAAAAATAAGCCCCCGAAGGCCTCCGTCCCGCAACCCCAGCGGAAAATGGCCAAAAACGGGTGGCCTATAGCCTTGGTGGGGGCGGGGCGAGGTTCGTCCGCCCGACTCCGAATGGGGCGAGACTTTGCGAGAGGCCTCCGTGTGTTGCCAAAAATAGGCCGCGGGCAAGGCCGCGCCCAAAATAAGCCCCGAAGGCCTCCGTCCCCGCAACCCCCAGGGGGAAAATGGCCAAAAACGGGTGGCCTATAGCCTTGGTGGGGGCGGGGGCGAAGTCAAGGCCCGCCCGACTCCGAATGGGGCGAGACTTTGCGAGCGGCCTCCGTGTGCTGCAAAAATAGGCCGCGGGCAAGGCCGACCCAAAAAATAAGCCCTCGCAAGAAGGTCCCGCAACCCCCAGCGGAAAATGGCCAAAAACGGGTGGCCTATAGCCTTGGTGGGGGCGGGGCGAAGTTCGTCCGCCCGACTCCGAATGGGGCGAGACTTTGCGAGAGGCCTCCGTGTGCCAAAATAGGCCGCGGTCAAGGCCGCGCCCAAAAATAAGCCCCGAAGGCCTCCGTCCCGCAACCCCCAGCGGAAAATGGCCAAAAAAACGGGTGGCCTAAAGCCTTGGTGGGGGGGGGGGCCAAGTTCGTCCGCCCGACCCGAATGGGGCGAGACTTTGCGAGCGGCCTCCGTGTGACACAAATAGGCCTCGGCACATGACCCGTCCCAAAATAAGCCCCCGAAGGCCTCCGTCCCGCAAACCCCCAGCGGAAAAAACAAAAACGGTGGCCTATAGCCTTGGTGGGGGCGGGCGAAGATCGTCCGCCCGACTCCGAATGGGGCGAGACTTTGCGAGCGGCCTCCGTGTTCCAAAAATAGGCCGCGGGCAAGGCCGCGCCCAAAAATAACCCCCGAAGGCCTCCGTCCCGCAACCCCCCAGCGGCAAAATGGCCAAAAAACGGGTGGCCTATAGCCTTGGTGGGGGGCGGGGGCGAAGTTCGTCCGCCCGACTCCGAATGGGGCGAGACTTTGCGAGAGGCCTCCGTGTGCCAAAAATAGGCCGCGGGCAAGGCCGCGCCCAAAAATAAGCCCCCGAAGGCCTCCGTCCCGCAACCCCCCAGCGGAAAAATGGCCAAAAAACGGGTGGCCTATAGCCTTGGTGGGGGGCGGGGGCGAAGTTCGTCCGCCCGACTCCGAATGGGGCGAGACTTTGCGAGCGGCCTCCGTGTTCCAAAAATAGGCCGCGGTCAAGGCCGCGCCCAAAAATAAGCCCCCGAAGGCCTCCGTCCCGCAACCCCCCAGCGGAAAAATGGCCAAAAAACGGGTGGCCTATAGCCTTGGTGGGGGGCGGGGCGAAGTTCGTCCGCCCGACTCCGAATGGGGCGAGACTTTGCGAGCGGCCTCCGTGTGCCAAAAATAGGCCGCGGTCAAGGCCGCCCAAAAATAAGCCCCGAAGGCCCTCCGTCCCGCAAACCCCCAGCGGAAAAAATGGCAAAAAACGGGTGGCCTATAGCCTTGGTGTTGGGCGGTGGCGAAGTTCGTCCGCCCGACTCCGAATGGGGCGAGACTTTGCGAGCGGCCTCCGTGGTGATAAAAATAGGCCGCGGGCAAGGCCGCGCCCAAAAATAAGACACCGAAGGCCTGCCTCCCGCACCCCCCCCGCGGACAAATGTCCATAAAACGGGTGGCCTATAGCCTTGGTGGGTGGCGGGGGCGAAGTTCGTCCGCCGGACTCCGAATGGGGCGAGACTTTGCGAGCGGCCTCCGTGTGCCAAAAATAGGCCGCGGGCAAGGACGTACCCAAAAATAAGCCCCCCGAAGGCCTCCGTCCCCGCAACCCCCAGCGAAAAATGGCCAAAAACGGGTGGCCTATAGCCTTGGTGGGGGCGGGGCGAAGTTCGTCCGCCCGACTCAAATGGAATGGGGCGAGACTTTGCGAGCGGCCTCCGTGTGCCAAAAATAGGCAACGGCCAAGGCCGCGCCCAATAATAAGCCCCACAAGGCCTGCGTCACGCAACCCCCCAGCGGACAAATCGACAAAAAACGGGTGGCCTATAGAAATGAAGGGCGTCGGGGGCGGAGATCGTCAGCCAGACTCAGAATGGGGCGGGACTGTGCGAGAGGCATCCGTGTGCCAAAAATAGGCCGCGGGCAGGGCCGCGCCCAAAAATAAGCCCTTGAAGGCCTCCGTCCCGCAACCCCCCAGCGGAAAAATGGCCAAAAAACGGGTGGCCTATAGCCTTGGTGGGGGGCGGGGGCGAAGTTCGTCCGCCCGACTCCGAATGGGGCGAGACTTTGCGAGCGGCCTCCGTGTTCCAAAAATAGGCCGCGGTCAAGGCCGCGCCCAAAAATAAGCCCCCGAAGGCCTCCGTCCCGCAACCCCCCAGCGGAAAAATGGCCAAAAAACGGGTGGCCTATAGCCTTGGTGGGGGGCGGGGGCGAAGTTCGTCCGCCCGACTCCGAATGGGGCGAGACTTTGCGAGCGGCCTCCGAGAGACAAAAATAGGCCGCGGGCAAGGCCGCGCCCACAAATAAGCCCCCGAAGGCCTCCGTCCCGCAACCCCCCAGCGGAAAAATGGCCAAAAAACGGGTGGCCTATAGCCTTGGTGGGGGGCGGGGGCGAAGTTCGTCCGCCCGACTCCGAATGGGGCGAGACTTTGCGAGCGGCCTCCGTGTGCCAAAAATAGGCCGCGCCAAAAATAAGCCCCCGAAGGCCTCCGTCCCGCAACCCCCCAGCGGAAAAATGGCCAAAAAACGGGTGGCCTATAGCCTTGGTGGGGGGCGGGGGCGAAGTTCGTCCGCCCGACTCCGAATGGGGCGAGACTTTGCGAGCGGCCTCCGTGTGCCAAAAATAGGCCGCGGTCAAGGCCGCGCCCAAAAATAAGCCCCCGAAGGCCTCCGTCCCGCAACCCCCCAGCGGAAAAATGGCCAAAAAACGGGTGGCCTATAGCCTTGGTGGGGGGCGGGGGCGAAGTTCGTCCGCCCGACTCCGAATGGGGCGAGACTTTGCGAGCGGCCTCCGTGTGCCAAAAATAGGCCGCGGTCAAGGCCGCGCCCAAAAATAAGCCCCCAAAGGCCTCCGTCCCGCAACACCCCAGTGGAAAAATGGCCAAAAAAAGGGTGGCCTATAGCCTTGGTGGGGGGCGGGGGCGAGGTTCGTCCGCCCGACTCCGAATGGGGTGAGACTTTGCGAGCGGCCTACGTGTTCCCCCAAAATAGGCCGGGCGGGCAAGGCCGCGCCCAAAAATAAGCCCCCGAAGGCCTCCGTCCCGCAAACCCCAGCGGAAAATGGCCAAAAACGGTGGCCTATAGCCTGGTGGGGGCGGGGCGGTTCGTCCGCCCGATCCGAATGGGGCGAGACTTTGCGAGCGGCCTCCGTGGTGCTAAAAATAGGCCGCGGGCAAGGCCGCGCCCAAAAATAAGCCCCGAAGGCCTCCTGGTCCCGCAACCCCCAGCGGAAAATGGCCAAAAACGGGTGGCCTATAGCCTTGGTGGGGGGGGGGTGCGAAGTTCGTCCGCCCGACTCCGAATGGGGCGAGACTTTGCGAGCGGCCTACGTGTGCCAAAAATAGGCCGCGGGCAAGGCCGCGCCCAAAAATAAGCCCCCGAAGGCCTCCGTCCCGCAAACCCCCAGCGGAAAAATGGCCAAAAAACGGGTGGCCTATAGCCTTGGTGGGGGGCGGGGGCGAAGTTCGTCCGCCCGACTCCGAATGGGGCGAGACTTTGCGAGCGGCCTACGTGTGCCAAAAATAGGCCGCGGGCAAGGCCGCGCCCAAAAATAAGCCCCCGAAGGCCTCCGTCCCGCAACCCCCAGCGGAAAAATGGCCAAAAAACGGGTGGCCTATAGCCTTGGTGGGGGGCGGGGGCGAAGTTCGTCCGCCCGACTCCGAATGGGGCGAGACTTTGCGAGCGGCCTCCGTGTGCCAAAAATAGGCCGCGGTCAAGGCCGCGCCCAAAAATAAGCCCCCGAAGGCCTCCGTCCCGCAACCCCCCAGCGGAAAAATGGCCAAAAAACGGGTGGCCTATAGCCTTGGTGGGGGGCGGGGGCGAAGTTCGTCCGCCCGACTCCGAATGGGGCGAGACTTTGCGAGCGGCCTCCGTGTTCCAAAAATAGGCCGCGGTCAAGGCCGCGCCCAAAAATAAGCCCCCGAAGGCCTCCGTCCCGCAACCCCCCAGCGGAAAAATGGCCAAAAAACGGGTGGCCTATAAGTTCCGTCCGCCCGACTCCGAATGGGGCGAGACTTTGCGAGCGGCCTCCGTGGTGCCAAAAATAGGCCAAGCGGTCAAGGCCGCGCCAAAAATAAGCCCCGAAGGCCTCCGTCCCGCAACCCCAGCGGAAAATGGCCAAAAAACGGGTGGCCTATAGCCTTGGTGGGGGGCGGGGCGGTTCGTCCGCCCGACCCGAATGGGGCGAGACTTGGCGCGCGGCCTCCGTGGCCCAAAAATCGGCCGCGCCCAAGGCCGCGCCAAAAATAAGCCCCAAGGCCTCCGGGCCCCGCAACCCCCAGCGGCAAAAATGGCCAAGAACGGGTGGCCTATAGCCTTGGTGGGGGGCGAGGGCGAAGTTCGTCCGCCCGACTCCGAATGGGGCGAGACTTTGCGAGCGGCCTACGTGAGCCAAAATAGGCCGCGGGTCAAGGCCGCGCCCAAAAATAAACCCCCGAAGGCCTCCGTCCCGCAACCCCCCAGCGGAAAAATGGCCAAAAAACGGGTGGCCTATAGCCTTGGTGGGGGGCGGGGGCGAAGTTCGTCCGCCCGACTCCGAATGGGGCGAGACTTTGCGAGCGGCCTCCGTGTGCCAAAAATAGGCCGCGGGCAAGGCTGCGCCCAAAAATAAGCCCCCGAAGGCCTGCGTCCCGCAACCCCCCAGCGGAAAAATGGCCAAAAAACGGGTGGCCTATAGCCTTGGTGGGGGGCGGGGGCGAAGTTCGTCCGCCCGACTCCGAATGGGGCGACACTTTGCGAGCGGCCTCCGTGTGCCAAAAATAGGCCGCGGGCAAGGCCGCGCCCAAAAATAAGCCCCCGAAGGCCTGCGTCCCGCAACCCCCCAGCGGAAAAATGGCCAAAAAACGGGTGGCCTATAGCCTTGGTGGGGGGCGGGGCGGTTCGTCCGCCCGACTCCGAATGGGGCGAGACTTTGCGAGCGGCCCGGTGTTAAAATAGGCCGGGGGCACGGCGGGCCCAAAAATAAGCCCCCGAAGGCCTCCCCCCGCAACCCCCAGCGGAAAAAAATGGCCAAAAACGGTGGCCTATAGCCTTGGTGGGGCGGGGCGAAGTTCGTCCGCCCGACTCCGAATGGGGCGAGACTTTGCGAGCGGCCTCCGAGAGCCAGAAATAGGCCGCGGGCAAGGCCGCGCCAAAGAAAAGCCCCCGAAGGCCTCCGTCCCGGAACCCCCAGCGGAAAATGGCCAAAAACGGTGGCCTATAGCCTTGGTGGGGGGCGGGGCGAAGTTCGTCCGCCCGACTCCGAATGGGGCGAGACTTTGCGAGCGGCCTCCGTGTGTAAAAAAAATAGCCGCGGGCAAGGCCGCGCCCAAAAATAAGCCCTCAAGGCCTCCGTCCCGCAACCCCAGCGGAAAAATGGCCAAAAACGGGTGGCCGATAGCCTTGGTTGGGGGCGGGGTAGTAAGTTCGTCCGCCCGACTCCGAATGGGGCGAGACTTTGCGAGAGCGGCTCCGTGTGCCAAAAATAGGCCCGCGGCAAGGCCGCGCCCAAAAATAAGCCCCCGAAGGCCTCCGTCCAGCAACACCCAGAACGGAAAATGGCCAAAAACGGTGGCCTATAGCCTTGTGGGGGGCGGGGCGAAGTTCGTCCGCCCGACTCCGAATGGGGCGAGACTTTGCAGCGGCCTCCGTGTGCCAGCAGAAAATAGGCCGCGTTCAAGGCCGCGCCCAAAAATAAGCCCCCGAAGGCCTGGCCCCGCAACCCCCAGCGGAAAATGGCCAAAAACGGGTGGCCTATAGCCTTGGTGGGGGCGGCGAAGTTCGTCCGCCCGACTCCGAATGGGGCGAGACTTTGCAGCGGCCTCCGTGGTGCCAAAATAGGCCGCGGTCAAGGCCGCGCCCAAAAATAAGCCCCGAAGGCCTCTCCGTCCCGCAACCCCAGCGGAAAATGGCCAAAAATGGGTGGCCTATAGCCATGGTGGGGGCCGGGGGCTAAGGTCGTCCCCCCGACTCCGAATGGGGCGAGACTTTGCGAGCGGCCTCCGTGTGCCAAAAATAGGCCGCGGGCAAGGCCGCGCCCGAAAATAAGCCCCCGAAGGCCTCCGTCCCGCAACCCCCTGCGGAAAAATGGCCAAAAAACGGGTGGCCTATAGCGTTGGTGGGGGGTGGGGGCGAAGTTCGTCAGCCCGACTCCGAATGGGGCGAGACTTTGCGAGCGGCCTCCGTGTGCCAAAAATAGGCCGCGGCAAGG
>JAUJEM010000293.1:3000000-3162766 GCA_030448935.1 Citrus cavaleriei
ATTGTTTGATGGGATTTCACCAGAAAGATTGTTGTATGACAGGTTCAAGTGAGCCAGAAAAGTTGAAGAAGTCAAGCTAGGAGGAATTGCTCCAGAAAGTTGATTTTTGGAGAGGTCAAGAGTTTCCAATCGTTCTAAGCTCCCGATGCTGTCTGGTATTTTCCCTGTCAAGTGGTTCATGGACAAGTTCAAAATGACAAGTCTTGAAAGATTTGTCATATCAGGTATCTCCCCTGATAAGCTGTTGTAACCAAGGTCAATGCTGTTCACTAGATAAAGAGTTGACTCATACCAGTATTCTGTTCCTTTGGTTGTCACCAAAACATTCCCCTCATACCTTTCAGAGTCCATATCCGATGCCATACCAGTCAAGTTCCCGAGACACGAGGGAATTGATCTGGATAAATTATTATGTGCAAGGTCCAACATGTGGAGAGAGGAAAGACTGCATAGCTGTGAGGGAATGTCTCCATAAAAAAAGTTTGATCGCAGACGTAAAATCCATAGAGACGTGCTTTTCCCAAGCCATGCTGGAATGTTACCTGAAAGCTTATTGTCTCCAAGATCAATAGTACGAATGGTTGTGCAATTCTGCAAGGTTGAAGGGATTTCCCCGGACAGACGATTGTTGCTCAGCATTAAGAACCTAAGAAACCGCAGAGAACCCAGGGAACTTGGTATCTCGCCAGATAAGCTGTTATTTGACATGTCCACGGCATACAAAAATGGCAAACCATTCCAAAATTCCGGAATATGTCCCGTCAAATTGTTGTTGGAGATTGAAAGAGTGGTAAGAGAACTTAGTCTTCCAATGGACAAAGGAACGGTACCATTAAGGAGGTTGTGGGAGATATCCATATCTGTTAACATGGGCATCATTTCACCAATATCTGAAGCAATTGGTCCTGAAAAAGAATTGTTGCTCAAATATAGGGAACTCACATTGGAAGACCACAGCGGAAAAGGACCCGAAAATAGGTTCCAGTTTAAGTAAACATTAGACTGAGGAAGAAACTTCAAGGAATTTGGAACTCTGCCACTTATCTGATTATAACCAAGATCAAGCTCATACAATGATAAATCCAACTGCCAAAACCATTCTGGTATGGTGTCTGAAATTTGAGTATTTCTGAGTACGAATGTTTGCAGCTTATTCTGGTTTCTCAGCCAAGCAGGGAATTTGGGGCCCAATTGACATGATCTCAGCCTCATGTATCGGAGTTTAAAAGGAGGAACCCATTCGGGACTCACATTAAACACCAATGTAAGCCGTGCTGCTAAGGAAGACTTGGCAATATGCAGTTCCTTTAAGTTCTTGAGCTTCAAAAAATGAGCTTCTGTCACCACCCCAATCCATGGATTCCCGGAAATATCTAAGACAACAAGATGAGATAATTTTCCCAAACTTTCTGGAATTGTGCCATCCATTTGGTTATTGTGGAGATAAAGTTCTCTCAAGGATGACAAGTTCCCAATGGACTCCGGGATTGAACCCCGGAACAAGTTTCCCCACAGTTGAAGAATCTTGAGGTTTTCCAATTGTCCGAGAGAATTGGGAAGAAATCCACCCAGGTTATTTTGCCCCAAATCCAGTGACTCTAAGCTACTGTTGGTACATTTAGACAAACGATCTACGAATTCAATTATCTCACCAACCAAATCATTACCAGAAAGATCAAGATCACGCAAGCTGCAGAGACTTCCCAAATCTTTCGGTATCTGACCCCCAATAAGTGAGTTCTCGCTAGTCATATTGGCAAATGCATCTGGAATATTGCCTTGGATATTGTTTGCGCTGAGATCAAGATGTGCAAGCTTACTAATGTTGAACAACCACTGGGGTATTGATGAATTGAAATCATTGCTGGAGAGATCAAGAAGTAAGAGGGAAGAAAAGTTGACCACTGAAAGGGGAGGGAATTCGAATAACCCGCAAGCTGGTAGGTGCAACTCAGAAAGAGAAGGAAGCATATTAGATGCTTGAACCCAACTGCTTCCAGTCTTGCTGAGATCTACACCTTCCAAATTAAGGTATTGCAAAGAGGAAAGGCTACTGAGCCACTCCAAGTCATCACTTTCTAGCGATGAATAGTAAAATGTGTTGAGATCAAGAATCTGCAAGCTGGACAGATTCCCAAAACTCGGAGGAACATTTCCATCAAAAGATGCACCAGAGAGATTGAGATACCTCAACCTCTCTAGTGAACCGATAAAGTTTGGGATTGTACTTCCTCGGAAATTGTTTAAGCTCAAGTCTAGGTAATTTAAGTGCCTCAACTCAAGCAGAGATGGATTGATCTCACCTTCTAGTTGATAATTTGTTCCATTGTCCGGAAAACTGTCAGGAATCTGCGGACTGCGTAGTTTGAGCTGAACAACATTTCCCGTGCTATTGTCACAGACGATACCTTCCCATTTGCAGCAGTCTTCTCCAGTCCACGAAGAGAGTCGACCTGAAGGATCTGTTAGGGTTGCCTTGATCTTTAGAAGCGCTTCTTTCTCTTTCTGCACGCAACGAGCAATACTCTGGCAAGAGCTGAGCCTGATGAAGTTGAAAAACAAGAATCCTGAGAGAAGAACAAGGAAGATGGGTTGAATGCATTGGTTGTTTCCCATGTTTGTTTTGCGAAAGTGCTTCTGATGGTGAAACGAACATCCCTCATGCAGGCTTATATCATTCTTCATAGCTTGTTTAGCATTATCTCATTGGAACATATGTTTGTTGGTGACTGGAAACAGTGTTTATGTTTACTCGTTCATCTGGGCAACTTGGCTTCCATGACTATGCTAGGATTTCTTATTAATCCGACAATCTGTTGACTAATATTTTTGGCGAGTACAACTTTTAGATTGCGATCATCACTTTGAATGCTTCTAAAAAGATTTTGATATTATCCAAAATATTAGAGAATTGGTCACAAGGCAATACGCAATACAGCAAACATGACCGCTGAATTAGAATAAATTAAATATAATCACAAGGATAAGACTTGCATTTTGCGCTTCGAAAAAGTCTGAAGTTCGGAATGTCATGTTTCATAGGACTCCAAGTTGGCCTCAAAAGATTTCATGTTACAATTGGCAATTGCAATTTGATACTTTTTAAGCTTTAGCATTAGATTTGATCTTACAAGAAAAATATTGGCCCGTGGATTATTTTCACACCGAGGGAGGGAAGGAAAGAGAGAGAAAGGTGCAGTAGGAAACGTTTGTTTTTTATAAACTTATTATAGCGGGGTTATTATGAAAAGAGGGATAAAGAGTAGTATTAGATAGTTTTGGTTTGTTATTTGAAATCTGAATATATTTGAATTTTTTTAAAATTTAAATGAGTTTGAATATAAATATTTAAATAATATGTATTTTTTAATATTTAAATATAAGAGGTATCGTGTTTGTTTTTATAAATAAAAAATAGGGTTTATCTAAAAATTTTCTTTAAATTTAATTATTCTTTTATACAATTTTTTTATTTTTCAACGATGTATAAATAGTAATTTTTGGTCTATTATTAATATTCCACTAAACTAACAACATATAATTAGGACATGTGGAGTATTAAAAATTATTAGATTTTATATAAAACATGTTAGATAACAAAACATAAAACTAAATTTCTAAACAATTAGTTACAATAATATGTCTAAACAATTAGAGTTATTTGGTTATTCTATATTATAAGGGTAAAATAGTCAAATTAAACTTATTTTAAAGCAACCTCAAATGGTTGAAGATTGTTATAGTCTAAGTTAGAAAAGAAAAGAAAAGTATTATAAGAATGATTTAATTAATTAATTGTTCAAACTTATTATTAATTTGTAATTTTATAAAATGATGTAAATTTATTGTAATTATTTTATGGAGGTGGGGTAGGTTTATATAAATAGTAGGGTGGAAACATCCATACCCTAAGAAATATCATTATTATTTTTAAGTTTTATAATATGAATAATATGTTTGTTTATTGATTTTATAGTTTAAGAAGTAAGCATATTTAATAGAGATATTTTGAAATATAATATTTTTTCTCAATGAGACTTTTCTCATTCAAATAAAATGTACAAAAGTTTGTTTTTTTCTAATGCAACTGTCTAAATATTTTAAAAAGATCTAAAATTCATAAAATTTCATACTTCAAACATTTAACAAATAAGTTCTTATGATATCATTAATTAAAGATTAATGTTACATTCTGTGGGTAAGGAGATGAAACAAATAAATAATTTCATTAATTTTAAAACTTTTACCGATGACTAACATTGCTTGAAATTTTTAAGAATAACAATGGAAAAGTAATGAATTATTAATTGAGGGAAAATAACTTTATTAAATATTTATAAATACAAATTAACTAAAAAAATATTTCCCTTATTAAAAACAATTTATAAACAAACATATTATTCATATTATAACTTCACATCTATTAAAATAATAAAATAAAAAGATGATTTGGGATTACGATAGAATAGAATCCTCTTCTCAAGAGAATAGATAATAAAACTTAAATGATAATAATTCCCAAAATATTATTATATAGCAATAATATTCTTTATTTCCTTCTTCGCCGTCACTCTTGTTGTCGCCTATTTAGCATTAAAACTTCGTTGCTCAGGCTTGAGTGATAAATCTCTTCTCAAAATTAAAAATTAGGGTTTTGTTTTTTTGGGTTTATTCAGTGAAACTCGCGAATCCAGAGTCAGGAACAGAGCCATGGCGCGTAACGAAGAGAAAGCTCAGTCGATGCTGAATCGGTACATCGCGCTACAGGCAGAAGAGAAAAAGAAACCCAAAGAACGGCGTCCGTATTTAGCCTCTGAGTGCCGCGATCTCAGCGAGGCCGACAAGTGGCGGCAGCAAATCATGCGAGAAATCGGCCGCAAAGTGGCCGAGATCCAGAACGAAGGCCTCGGCGAGCACCGGCTCCGCGACCTCAACGACGAGATTAACAAACTAATCCGCGAGAAGGGGCACTGGGAGAGACGGATTTTCGAACTCGGCGGCCCCAATTACACCAAACACTTTGCTAAAATGACGGACTTGGAAGGGAACATCGTCGACGTCCCAAACCCTAGCGGGCGTGGGCCGGGGTACCGTTATTTTGGCGCCGCGAAGAAGCTGCCGGGTGTGAGGGAGTTGTTCGAGAAGCCGCCGGAGTTGCGAAAGCGGAGGACTAGGTATGATATTTATAAGAGGATTGATGCGAGTTATTATGGGTACAGGGATGATGAAGATGGGGTTTTGGAGAGAGTTGAGGGGCCCGCGGAGAGGGAAATGCGTGCGAAGGCGGTGCAGGAGTGGAGGAGGTTGGATGAGATAAAGAAGGAGGCGATGAAGACGGTGAAGAGCGGGGAAGAGGCGAGCGTGATGGGGCAGGCGAACGAGATCTTGAAGGAGGGGGAAGAGGATGTGGTTTTGGAGGAGAGGATGAGGGAAATGGAGATAGAGAGGAAAGAGAAGGAGAGGGAGTTTGTGGTGCACGTGCCGTTGCCTGATGATAAGGAGATTGAGAAGATGGTTATTGAGAGGAAGAAGATGGAGTTGTTGAAGAAGTACGCGACTGAAGAGTTTGTTGAAGAGCAGAATGAGGCCAAAGCTATGCTTAATATACAGCGTTAGATGGTGAGTTTGATGGTGTTAAGAGTTATGTTTTGGGTGACTGTTTTACTTTTTGTGGAATACTTTCAGTATAGAGAAAGTTATTGTTGGTTTCCATTTTCTGTAGTTGACTCACTTATTGTGCTCTGGCTTTGTTTGAGGTTAAATGCTTTTGTTAGGTTCTTACATATAAGTTCAATTTTTGCATCTGCAGATTCTTTCTTTACTGCATTTTTAGGATACAGGGCAGAATACAGCCTTAGATAGGCAAAATGTGCCAAGAAAAAAAAACATTGTCATTCTTCTAGGACATGTGAGCCTCCAATGCTCACTGGCAGATTTTCGGTCAAATAGTTCAGTGACAGGTTCAAGATGCCTTGTCTTGAAAGATTTGTTAGATCTGGCACTTCCCCAGATAGGTCATTGCCAGAAAGTAGTACCATGCAGGTATTTTGTTCCGTTGGTTGCTACCGACATTTGCCATTCATGTCATACCTTTCAAGATTAGATGCCATACCAGTCCAATTCCTACATGAGGAAATTGATCCCACAAAGGTTTATTATAAGTAGAGAGGAGGGACTGTATGACTCTGGGAAATGTTCCCTTAAAACAAATTTGATAATAGAAGTAATAGCAACAGAGATGGGGCCTTTTTACTCCCCTTGTTGGAGTGTCACCATGAACTGTTTGACATATCTGTAACATAGGCATCTGGTATACTATTTCAAGAAATCTGGAAATTTTCTTTTCAAATGATTATGCAAGTGGACATACAAATTCATATGTTGAATGTCTTCCATGGATGGATACTGCTCACCATAGTCTTACAGCTAGTAGGGGTTTAAATAAAAATTTGTTCTTTCAGCATGGTTTAATCTGTTAGCTGGTTACAGTGGTGCTACTTTAACCTCTGTTTCTTATAGGAAAGGTAGCAAAAAGCAATTACATTGTAAGTTAGGTGTTGCTTCCACTTTTTGCTTTGCTTGCAAATTTAATTTTCTATCTTCCTTCTTTTTCCAGGCATAATAGTCTGCAATATCTTGTCACTTCACAGATTTATGATGAGGACTGGATCATATTTCATTGCTTTGGGAAAAATTGCAAGGCTATTTCATGTTTGACCTATAATCTCAAGATGGTTGAGTTGATTGAGGTTCAAGGTAGCGAGAATGGTCTTAAGCTTGTGAGATTTCAGCTAAAGAATGCAGAGCGTGGTTATTATCTTGGGATAGTTGTTAAGAATCTCCTATGATAACTCGCAAGGCAAAGAATTTTCCTGGATCATCTTCAACTGCTGAAAGGTGAAGAAGTATCCTTGATCATCTCCACTATTGTACTAACAATCCTGGAACTTAGACGGCATTACTTTTTATCAGTTATAAACCTGATTTGGAAAATAGGCACACTAAAAATAGAAAGCAGTTGCATGGCTGTTTTTGGATTCATGTTATTTAAAGTTGTTTGATGTTTTGTTTCTGTACATCGGCAGTGAAAAGTTTTTTGATTAGCGGGGGTTGGTGTTATTGAGGGATTTTGAAGAGTTATCTACATCTTGCGACCAGGAATTTCAATGTAATGCAGTTGGGAAAGTTGGGAAAGTCACGCTATTTGTTGATGAATGATAGTATGTCAACATCTAATCCCGCAACATATCCATTTTGTAATGTGTTTACAGGCCTTCTAGAATCATATAGGAATGGCAATGGTACCCACAAATCTGTCCAAATCCACCCACCAAAATTTGTCCGCTGCGGATAATTTTGTGGGTTGCGGGCGGGTTTGATATTATAAATTGAAGCTCGCATTAGGTTGCGGGGGGATTTAGTATTAGTCAAATATACGAGTATCCACTTACCTACAACTTTTTTAATTATTTTTAATTTATTTTAATTGAAAAATATTTGAATCTTAAAATATATACAGTAATAATATGAAGTGTAAACGTGTGCACAAGTTGCAATTTGCCTAATAGCCTAAGCCTTAACCAAAGTCATAACCTAAACTTAAGGAAACCAAACTAAAGGGAAAGGTGATGGGTTAGTAACCAAAAAATATTATTCTTTAGAAAATATTAATCATAATCATTATTGTAGGAATTGTGTTGGATGGGTGCTAATGGTGGTGAATGAAATGAAGATTTTCTCTTGAAGTTTATGAAGTTTATGTTGAATGATAATATAAAATGATAATTGTTATTTTTTTATACTAGTTTGTGGCTTCTTTTATGGATCTATGAATTTTATACTTAAATTTTTGAATTTGTATTAGATTGATGTTGAAATTTTAATTTTGTATTTATATTGGTTAAATTTAGAATTAATTGTGTTATGTGAAATTTTAAGTTATTATTATAAATTTACATATTAACCATTTATAATTTTAAATGTGGAAATTCACATAAAATACATTGGATACCATTGTGGGTTTGGTAATTGTCAAAATCGCAAGGAGTGGGTTTTCTTCAAAAAGTTAAAATCTGTAGTAGGCTGCGGGTGGATGTAAATGTAGTGGATTAATTAATAATTGGATTGTTAGTAGTTTTTACAACAAATATTAAAAGAGGGTCCAATCAGGCTGGGTTATCAAACATGATTGACCCGAAATTAGCAAATAAAACTTCTCATGCAAAATTAGTGACACAAAACTTAATTTCTCATGCAAAATTAGTGACACGAAACTTAAAAGCTTCAACACAGCAGATTGAAATTTGAATATGGTTATAAAAAGTAATTGAAATTTGAATATCCAAAGCAAATATTGGTTGCGGATTGCAATTTGTATTTTGTATTATTATTGTATATTTACAGTTATGCAAAATGGTTTTATTTTTTATTTTTTAGGAAAGTTAGATTTTTTTAGTAAGTTAAATCTAAAAGTGATATGCTTTTTTTAAAAAAATAAATAAATAAAAGAAAGATTAATTGGTTGGGTTGATTTATATTAAATTTGAATATATAGATCCATAGACCAATGCATTTACATTGAATTTTTCATTTTACAATTTAATCCAATTCAATCAAAAGGTTAGTCCGACCAAAATTTAATTAGATTGGATCAATTAGTTTAGTAGGATTGTATTGCATTTTGAACACCACTGCTCATGGTTATGGAAAATTAGAGGTAATGAGATAAAAAAAATGGATTTATATCATGCTTCACGATGCATGAGAGAGTTGCTTCTTCTTTATGTTCAAAAATTAGTTTGATTCAATGAGGGTTTTTTTTTGGTTAAATATTAGTTTGATTTAACCCCAAAAAAGTCCAGATTTAGATGCAATTTAGTTTTTTACTAAAAAAATCAGTGGTTAGAGGAGAAATGTCATTTTCAATTAACTGTCCGCTTTCGTTAGAGTTAATGGTAGAAGCTAACGGTTTGTCATATATAAGACTATTTTCAAAATAATTGTCACTTGTCTGATAAATGTTGAAACATTTGTCACCCACGTGACATTAGCCCTATTATTTAACAAAGTCACATGGGTAGAAATGTCGTTTCAACAAAAGACAACCAATTTTATTAAAGTTAACAGAAAAATTAACAATTTATCACATGTCTTCCTATTTTTAAAAATTGTATAACCTTATTGATATATGTTGAAACATGTGTCACTCAGACAACATTAGCCTTAACACTTTAACTGTTAATTCTTCTAAAATTTTAAAATTTTCAAAAGCATTTAAGGCACGAATAATTCCAGATGCATTACTTAATTATGAAATAAGAAGCCTCCATCTAAGAAAGGGTTGTGATGCTTGCAACGTTTAGGTTTGTGAAGGGAATGTGTATAAAGAAATATGATTCTTTAGTCTTTATTGATACGAGCTTCTTTTGACTCTTGAACGAAGTCTGAGAATATGATTGATGGCTGTTTTTATAAGAATGAAATCATACGCTATTACATATAAATGCATTTATATATACATCCTCTTCAAAAGCTCTAAAGAGGATTCAAGAACAAATTTCAATCATGTAAATTACTAAAATAGTGATGCTCTGGTCGTTTATTTCTCATCCTCAATTTTGGTATTTTTCATTGTAAAACTGACTTGAAGCATAATCTTTTGAATGTCGATTAGATTGGGTGTAGGTCGTTGTAGGAAAATATACATTTTCTGGGGAGTAAGTGGGTCTGTCTTTATTGAAGTATGTTTGTTAGCACTCTAATAGCTCAAGATACAGAGCTATCAAAGCACTCCCAAAGATTGAGATCAAGAATTAGCAAATTGCATATATCAACCAAATCGACTCTGATACTTGTTAGTTCTGAGCAAGGAACTCTGACCAAAATTAATGGAATCAAAGAAATAAGAAAATGATCAAACACAGCAATCAACACACACAGAGAAAAGTCGAGACTCAGTTTACGTGGTTCAGTTGTGTTGTGAGCACAACCTACATCAAAGGGAGAAGCCACCAAAAGGAGTATTATTGCTGATTCAAGTCAAGATTACAGAGCTTTTTTCAGATATGATTACAAGAACAAAGATTACACTTTTCTCTCTCACAGATCTCTCCAGAAAGCTCTCAATTTCACACTCACAAACTGCCTCAACCATCAGCTTTTTACCAGCTGATATAAACTCCAGTTTGCACAGATTAACGCCACGTGTATAACGACCTCGTAACAATTTGATTCCCTTCTCACATGCATTCTCACGTGCTTCACTTAAACTAGCTTAAAACGATCTCAATTGATGCCGTTTTGAACTTTAAGTATTGCACATGTCTGGCTCGTGACTTCTTGAAGCATTTATATTCAATTTGAAACGCTGCCGTCTTATCCCTTCAAGTTTTGAATTCAGCAGATTAATCCACAATGTTGTTATTCAATAGACTTTATTTATTTATTTTTTTTGTTTGGTTTCACTTTTTTCTAGTTTAAATGATATTTGGATCCGGGGTAAAATTGATATTTACAATTCATTAAATTATGTCATGGTTAACAAATGATGACTTATCTATAAAAAAAGAGATAAGAAACCAAAATTAAGAGGACTTAAATGATGATTTTTACAGACTACGAGTACTGTAGTATAAATTACCATTCCATGAACTGGTCAAAGCAGCATTCGTTGAAGTCAAGTTTCATGAAAATCACTATTTGCGCACAAATTAGTGCATTTCTAACTTGGAAAATGATGTTTGCCCCGGGTCAAACCCCGAAAAGACTCAAAACAGCGTCGTTTCGTTCTAATTTTTTTTTTTTCAAGCGGTATTGAACGACGACGTTTCAGCTTGATTTTTTTTGTTCTTTGTTCTGATTTCAACGAACGACGACGTCTCAGCTTGAATTTATGTTCTTTGTTCTGATTTCAACGAACGACGACGTCTTGGCTTGAACTTCTGTTCTTTGTTCTGATTTCAACGAAGTCGTTTTGGTTTTGGTTTGCAACCTTCTTCTTCCTCTTTCTTTAACCCAGTTAAATTCTTGCTTCTTCTTTTTCTTCGTTCTCTTAACGACACTGTTTCAGCTTGAATTTTTTTTTGTTTGTTCTGATTTGCTGTGAATGAAGTGGTTTTGGTTAGGATATGTCAGGAAGATTGCAGCTGGGTTGTGTTTTTTATTTAAACTTTTTCTTTGTTCTTTGTTCTGATTTGCTGTGAACCGTTTATAATTTACATGGAAGATTGCAGTTGGGTTGTGGTTGGGTTGCGGTTGCCTGGTCGAAATCGTTTTGGTTAGGATACATCAGGAAGATTGCAGTTGGGTTGTGTTTCTGATTTAATTTTTTTCTTTGTTCTTTGTTCTGATTTACTGTGAACCGTTTCTGATTTACATGGAAGATTGCAGTTGGGTTGTGGTTGGGTTGCGGTTGTCTAGTCAAAGGGGGTTGTCCGGTGAAACGAGGAGAATGCAAATGTCAATGTTGATGAAGGAAAGGGCAATGAGTTCTGTGGATGCTTTCGGTCGATGAAGGAAATGGCAATGAGTTCTGTCATCTGTGGATGCTTTCTGTGGCAATGAGTTTTGCCATGAAAAAAGAACAAAGAAAAAGTTCTGTCATCAACTCTGTGGATGCTTTAATGGAGTTGATGCAAGGTTTGAGAAAATGGCCAAGTCTCTTTGTGGGCTTTGGACCACCATTGGGTGAAATCATGAGCTCCTCTCTCACTTCAAACCCATTGTCTTCTTCTAATTCCTCCATTGCTGAAACCTCACAAATAAAATATTGTGTCAACAACAGATGAGTTTGTGGGTTTTAACTTTTAAACGTTCTGTGTGTTTAGGCTTTCAAGAAGAGGGAATGTCAAACCTTCGGCTTCCCCGAGAAAAAGAGAATTAGATGGTTGATTTTCTTTCCTTTTTAAGGGGGGGAAAAAGTCAGCAGCGGAATGAGAGTGATCTTTTGGTGACAGAGTCACAGATAACCCTAAACGTCGTCGTTTCATAGCGAATAAAAACAAAAAACAATTAGAGCCAAAACGACGTCGTTTCACGCGGTTTCGGGGTTTGACCCAGGGCAAACATCAGCGCTGTTCTAACTTAATCCACGTATGTCTCAATACATTGCCACAGAGAAAACTTGTAGTGCCGAAAGTCAACCATAAAAAGCATTGCTTATTAAAGTCATGGAATTGTGAGGTCAACTACGAGACTGCCGGTCGACTTGAGCCTTAGAATTTTATATGTATTGCAATTTCTTCGGTCGTGAAATAACGTTGCATTCTACTGACATGGGTGGTAACAAAAGTGCAATCTCGGCGCTTCTCCTTCTTTTGCTATTATCAAGAATTTTGCACCCAAAAACCATTCAGCTTGGTTCAGGCTGCCAAGAGGCTGGGAGGAAAGCACTTCTCTAGTTCAAACAAAGCCTTAGAGACCCTTCAGGTCAGCTCTCGTCCTGGGTGGGTGAAGATTGTTGTAGTTGGAGCGGAGTCAGCTGCAATAATAGAACTGCGAGTGTCATCAAGCTTAATCTCAACAATCCATTTCGAGACAGTTTTGGCTTTTTTGAGGATGACACAGGTCACAAATTGGGTGGTGAGATTAGTCATTCTCTGCTTCAGTTGAAAGACTTGGAATACTTGGACTTGAGCATGAATAATTTCACAGGTTTCCAAGTTCCTGAATTCATTGGATCACTAAAGGAGCTAAGATATCTCAATTTATCTGGCTCATTTTTTAGTGGGATAATTCCTCGGAGTCTTGGAAACCTCTCAAACTTGCTTTACCTTGATCTTGATAGGTCCCAGTCAGATGCTTGCTAACAATGATTAAAAGATGATAACGTTGTTCTGCTTTTGGTGAGAACGACCAGAGATAATTTAATTTGATAATTGCTAACAAATTCATCCCGCACGTGAAACATGGTCTGCATGAAGTTGCATGAGCACTTCTTTGGCTCCTTATCAATACCCCCTCGTGGAAGAGGACCCTTGTCCTCAAGGGTCAGCAAAGGAATTATTGTTGTAGCAATGTCGTATCTTCCCAAGTTGTTCTTCTTTGTTTTCTTTTCCATGTAGTTCCTCTACTGCAAATTCTCCATACAAACCCTCTTCCGGTGTTGTTTCGTATTTCAGGATTAGTAACTGTGCCTTTGTACACTTGTGGCCGGCGGTGAATTTGTCATTACAATTGAAGAACAATCCCTGGGCTCGCCTCCTCTGCATCTCTTCCCATGATAACCTCTTATAAGGTATTGTTGGTGTGGCTTGATTCGGAGCATATGGGGAACAAATAGGAATTGGTGATCTGATCATTTTCTTCTGTCGTGATATTTGATCATCCTTCATACGTGCTAGACTAATGGCTTCCTTCAATGTACAGGGTCTGAACATGCAAATGTCTTCTACAATTTCAGGTTTTAAGCCTCCCATGAACGTGCCTACCAATGCCTTTTGAGACCACCCGTGAACTCGGTTTCCTAGCCGCTCAAATTCCTTCTGATAATCTCGCAGAGATCCTGTTTGCTTGACCCGAGATAGCGCATCGTCAAAGTCCTCGCAATCCGTTGGGCCAAAACGTGCCCATAATTCATCAAGAAATGTCTCCCATATAACCGGACGACCTTCCTCTTGATAAGCCTTACGCATCCACTGCCACCACTGATTCGCTTCACCCTCCAGATAATACGCATCTAATACTACCTTCTGTTCGTCGGTTGTCTCTTGATATTCAAAATACTGCGTTACCCGATTGAACCACTCCGTTGGGTCGTCGCCGGCGAAACGAGGAAACTCCAACTTGGCTATTCTTCTTAGTAGCTGTGATCGCCCTCCTTCACTTTCTTCTCGAACTGGCCGCGATGAACCAATGTTTTCGTTGGTGCCGTGACTAGTGGTGCCTTTGGTTGCATTGTTTGATTCCACAAGCTTGTTTATTGACTCCTCAAGACGCTGCAGCTTGTCATTGATTCCCATCTCCATCCGTTCCATTCTGTCCTGTAAGCTCCCAAGATTAGCTTCAATTCGTTCAATGCGTTCCTTGTTAGTCGTCATTGATAGACTTGCTCTTATACCAATTGATAGGTCGCAGTCAGATGCTTGCTAACAATGATTAATTGTTAGTCATCATTGATAGACTTGCTCTGATACCAATTGATAGGTTCCAGTCAGATGCTTGCTAACAATGATTAAAAGATGATAACATTATTATGCTTTTGGTGAGAACGACCAGAGATAATTTAGTTTGATAATTGCTGACTCCTTTTATTCGCAGTGGGAAGCTTATTTATAGTAGCTAACATCACAAGTCTTTGGTTATTAGTTAACAATATCAGCTAGAATATAGTAAAATAAACAAGAAAAATATCTAAAGATAAACCTAGTGACCGAATCCAAATCAAACATGACAACCACAATTTGATTCTCTTCCAAACCGCCAACGAATAGTTTGACGTGGTAATTCTCCCGCAATTGCTTCGACACTCAAACAAATTCATCCCGCACGTGAAACATGGTCTGCATGAAGTTGTATGAGCACCTCCTTTGCTCCTTATCAGATCTTAATAATTTTCTTGATCAATCAAATCAAATAGACCTTGAATGGCTTTCAGGTCTTTATTCCTTAGTATACTTTAACTTAGGAGGCGCAGATCTTAGCAAGGCTGAAGCATATTGGCTTGAAGTTTTTAATAAGCTGCATTCTTTTGTTGAGTTGCACTTGCCCAATTGTAATCTTCTTAGTCTTTCTCTCAGTTTTCCATCTCTTAATTTCGCATCTTCAAGTGCTTGATCTCTCCAACAATGGTTTCAACTCCACAATACCTCACTGGTTGTTCAACATCACCAGCCTTTTAAGTATTGATCTCAGCTCCAACGACCTTCAAGGTGATATCCTAGATGGATTTGCTAGCTTGAATTCTCTTCAAGAGCTTGATTTGTCGGGAAATTCATTCCTTGGAGGCCAGTTAACCAGAAATTTGGGGAAGTTGTGCAATTTGCGGACACTGATTCTTTCTAGAAACAACATCAGTGGTGAGGTGAGTGATTTCCTTGATGGTTTATCTAAATGTACAGATAGCATCTTACTAGAGAAACTAGAGTTACGATTCAATCAATTCACCGGTATTCTTCCCATTTCTTTAGGTTCTCTTAAGAATTTAAGACACATTGTGCTTTGGCAAAACTCATTTATGGGTTCAATTCCACCATCAATTGGAAACTTGACCCTTTTGAAGGAATTGTACCTCGCATCTAATCAAATGAATGGCCAGAAAATTTCAGACAGCTATCAGCACTTGAAGTGTTGGATCTCTCCGAGAACAAATGAGAAGGTGTCATAACTGAATCTCATTTTAGGAACCTCTCAAGCCTAAAAGAATTGTCTTTAACTATTGAGTCACCCTAGTCATTAACTAAAGATTCGATAAATGTTACCTTGCTTTTCAACATCAGTTTTGATTGGTTTCCTCTATTTAAACTAGGTTTCATCAAACTTAGATCATGCCAACTCGGTCTAAAATTTCCAACCTGGCTTAGAAATCAAACTGAACTAGGAACTTTGGTTCTTAACAAAGCTAGGATTTCAGACACCATACCTGACTAGTTTTGGCAGTTGAGTTTGACCCTTGATGAACTAGATGTTGGTTATAATGAATTAAGAGGAAGGGTTCCAAATTCCTTAGGATTTAACTTTCCAGCCACAGTTGATTTGAGTTCTAACAACTTTGAGGGTCGTCTCCCGCTCTGGTCATTTAATGTGACAAAAGTTGTATTTAAGGGATAATTCCTTTTCCGGCCCAATTCCTGATGACATTGGCCAAAACCTTACCTTCCTGACGGATTTAGATATCTCCTTCAACTTCTAAATGGCAGCATTCCCAAGTCAATAGGCAATCTAAAGCAATTAATAACATTGGTCATTTCCAACAATAATTTGTCTGGTGAAATTCCTCTGCTTTTTAGCAACATTTCTTTCCTTTATATTTTGGATATGTCAAACAACAGCCTTTCCGATAGCATACCAGAGTCAATTGGTTCTCTTCGTACATCAGATTCTTAGTGCTCCGTAGCAATTATCTTTCTGGCGAACTCCCTCTTTCACTGAAAAATTGCACTTTCATGCATGCCCTCAGTCGTATATGCTTAGCATAGTGGTGTCACTAGGCTCCAAAAAATGTTCACATCATTAATTGAACTTCTCTTCTAATAATACAAATTAAGACACCAGACCCCTTTGCAGAATCTTCATAGTTCATGAGTGAACTTCATTGTACCATCTTTGATTTACAAAGCACCTACAGAAAATTAGATACTTCTTTGTAGCAAAAGCATATCTAACTTCTTCTATTTTTCTAACCATTCCATTGAACGTCTTGACTTGAATTGTCCCCGAACTGTTCCTATCTTTATTTTCGCGATGAGGTTGATAACTTCTCATCACAACCATACTAAATTCTATGTCATGAAGCCGCAAATAATTCCGTGAAGGAATAAAAATGATAGATTGCTTTGGTTTTAAGTATCCATTTGTTTGAATTTGCTATATACACCATAAGCATAATACTTAATGAATAGTTAGTGTCTAATGCTATGTTTGCTATTAATTTTTCCCATTTTTTTCTGAGCCTTCGGATAATCTTTCCCCTAGTGGCCCTTTCATGATAAAACACACACTTATCTCAGGCTATTTTGCTTCTCGATTCAGTTTGAGAACTCTTTCCATCGTGCTTCATCCTTTTTTTTTTCATCATTCGTCCTTCAGTCATCAAAGTTTCAGATAATGCTCATTCGAAATATTTATGATTATTTTGAATCTCTAATTTAGTCAATGTTGTGCTGAGATCTTTGAGGATGATCACGCTTTTCCCTTATATCAAGGTAGTCACAAAATGACTATATTCTTTTAGAAGTGAGTGCGATAGAATCATAACATTGATTTCATCCTAAATATTTTTGTCAAGATTCTTCAAATAATCTTGATACATGTGCATCCATTAATACCTCAAGCTTCATTCAAAAGCCATATATTGGGCCCATTTCGTGAATGCAATTTTCCAGCATCTCACAAGTTTTTTTGGTCTAAAGTATGCCACAAAGCAATCACGCACTCATCATCTTGAACTATGTATTTCACTTCTTCGAACAAGCAACACTTAATCTGATAAAAAATCTTCTTGTTCATATGATCCCGAAACATCTTTATCATACTTGTGTCTTTTATCTTTCACAACAACCTCAAGACCAATTCAAATTAGGAAATCCAAAACCCCGCACTCTACATGCCGAAGTTATTCCTATCAACTTTTTCAAAATCGATCTTCTGGCTTCCTACAACTAGTACTACATGATGAGGCAACTAGTCTCCCCTTCGGAATTCTCCTTCGATTAAACACTTGTACGAAAAACTTCCATAATAGTTAGGTGGACCACTCATTCGTCTTTTTCTACCATTTTAACACCATTCATACTGGAGAAAAACAGTATATTTTGTGTCTGTTCGCGTGAAAAATGCACCTAGACTCGTAATGCACCCAGACTCTTCAGGCCCTATGCCGTTTTAATAGAACTTTCCTAGAAATTCAAAAATCAACTTTACTACACAAATCACCAATACTACACAAACCATTATTCCTTTCAAGTACAACAACTGGCTCCACCGTATTTATGAATAATATTGTATACGTGAATAATATCATATACATGAATAGTACTGTTAATGTGAATAGTATTATATACGTCAAGTACAAACCATCTGCTCCATCGTATTCATGAACAATATGTATATATGAGCAGTGACATATACTCCAAGTACGAACCATCTGCTCCACCGTATTTATAAAAAATACATATACATGAACAGTATGTATATATGAGCAGTGACATATACTCCAAGTACGAACCATCTGCTCCACCGTATTTATAAAAAATACATATACATGAACAATGACTTATACCCTAAGTACGAACCATCATCTCTGACACCACTTATTTTACTGCAGAAGCGTCATTTGCTGTGATCTAATACCACTTGTGTGAAAAATGCAGAATTAATATGCATTAAATATTCACATAAAAATAAAGGACACGATATTTAATGTGGTTCGACAATAAAGCCTACATCCACAAAAGGAAGAGAGAATAATTGTTTTAACAATAATTAATAGAGTATGAATTTAAGTAATAGAGTACAAATTTGAATAATGAAATATTACTTCCCAAATATCCAAATACAACTAGTACTGTTATAAATTTTAAAAGAAACAATTTTCCCAAGACACACATTCTTTCACATCTCTACAAATAATGCAGAACCTAACTTAATAACTAAGAAAGTGCTCTCTCAAACTTTCTGAGAGCTCACTTGCAGATACTCCCTTTCTCTGGATTCTCACAAAGAGAACTCTCTCTGTCCTCTCTCAGAGAGCTGTTAACCCAAGTTTTCACACTTCTACATTTTGGGATACTCTAAATGAAATAAGTGTCTTGTATTTATAGACAAAATGGTTGCACTGCACTAAATCCTCTAATGGTTTTCAATAATTTCAGCCACCGTTTCTTGGAAAAAGAAAATCTCTAGATGCCATCCAAGAACATCAAAGTTTGGTCACCAAAAACTTTAAATTTGTCGGCAATTGCATGTGATTCCTTTTTTGACTCAACACACGTGTTGAGGAGTATTTCAAAATTATGAACAGAAGTAAGCAAAGATGCTACGAGCTTAGATTCGAATAAAAGTTGACATGTGACTACAATTAAAGTCACGTGATTGTAAATACTAAGGAAATCAATCATAAAATTGAGTTGGAAGTCATAGTAATTAGCAGTGTGTGATTACAAATAAAATCACCTGTGAAAAATGATGAAGAACAAAATTCAGTTATGGATCTAATGGTGGAAAATGAATTATAAAATTTGAATATAGGAGACTTTGATCCAAGAATCTAAATCCCCTGCCAACTTTGCTCCCTCAGCTTATAACTAAGGGCGAAGAGGTTGAGAAAAGGATTCTTTGGCCAATTTGTCATCAGACTAATAGAGATCATGAATACTCTATCATAATATATTTGAAATTATTAAAATGCAAACTGACTAGAGCTTGCAGACTAATAGAGATCCTAACATACTTTATCAGAATATGCTTTTAGTTACTAAAACATAAACTGACTAGAGCTTCGGAGTATCTTTTGCCGAGACAAGCTTGGGGTTCACTGGTGAAGAAAGAACTAAAACAATGAAGGTTACAAGTATATTTCAACTTTTATTAATTAAATCTGTTAATATATTAATCTAGATTATTGAAAGGCTTTTTACACCTTCAATTGGCACCGTATGTGGGAAATTGGACAAAAAGCCAAAATCAAACCATGAGCAAGTTATTTAATCAATTTGTTTCATTGATTGATATTGAGCTTTTAATAAAAAAGTTCACCTATTGACTGATATCAGTGGATCATTATTATAAAGTCATTTTTAACATCTTAACTCATCACATATAACTTTCGCTTATTACACAGTTGAAATTATCACTTAAAAATGTATTAGTGTGATTAATTGGTGAATCTTGCTAAAATGACAATTGAATAAATCAATTCTCATTTCGGATGGTTTAATATATAAACCCTATGTTCTATGCTTGTGAGAAGGCAAAAGAAGCTAAACAATCGACAAACACTCATTTAAAAGGTTTTCAGAACCAACTTATGAATAGTAAAACTCAAGAATCATATACAACAAAACAAAAGTTAAACCGAAGAAATTTACACCAAAATAGTAATGCTCGGACAATCACAATAGTTAAACATATTCTAGATAACAAAACTTACAAACCATACCCACAAGACGCATGAATGAAATATGTATAGGCAAAAGTACTATGGAATGCATACTCTTCGAAAAAATACTCAACAATGAAATTTTATAATTTCTTATTCAAGAACTCCTTCGGATAATGGTGGGATCCTGAAAAGCCAAACCTCACAGACTAATATGGAGGATAATCCAGACAATTTAATGCTTGGCCAGAATGATTTGAAAGGTCAATTTGAATTAACCGCGCCAAATCAGATAGAATTACTTAACCAGATCCTAAAGCAAGTTGAATAAATTCAAAAACAGGAGCCAGACATTAAATGTGCGGTTATAAATGTAGAAGCTTAAAAAAAACCCAGAGAATCACCCCATTCTGAAAGAGGGCCCAAGCTCTAGGGCAACACAACCAACAAATGTTGAGATTGGATCTTAGGGGGGAAAAAAGAAAAAAAAAATGTGAGAGAAGCGGCTCCAAGAATGTTTATAGTGTGGAATTGAGGGAAAAAGACTAGAGGAGTTCTGAAAGAATCTAAGGACATCTATGAAAAAAGATGCAGTTCTAAGATCAAGATGAAATAAAGAAAGAATTAGCACAATACAGGAAGTTTTTCGAAGAGACAGAGAAAAAAGAGTTAAGTATAAAATTCCTTTACATTCGCCGTACTCTTATTATTATTATTATTATTATTATTATTATTATTATTATTATATGGAGAGCGTATTTTTATGGAAATACATAAGGACGAAAATATTTCGCACAGGCTCCCAAAATGCCTCAAAAATGAAATCGGCTATTTCAGGGATAGGCCCAAAACCAACAAAATTTCGAGTTCGGATTCAGGGATTTTGTCTGATCCCCGGAACCTGAACCCAAACCCAAACCCAAACCCAAATTTTTTTAATTAATTAATGTTTTTCAACAATTGCAACATTTGACCCACCAGAAACAGTCATCGACCGATCTTTTGCAAAATGGATTTGGCAATTACGATGTGTTTCAAAAGAACTGCAAGGACTTTGCAGTATATTGCACAACATGTCTTTTTGATTGTGGATAAGGTAGGGATTAGATTAAGTGGTCAAGCTTCTTTGGCAATTGTGTAGCACACGCACATGCAAGTGAATTAAAATGGCTTATTAAGTTGAAAGTAGCCAACTACTTTACATGCATGCTTCATTTGATTGTAGTTGTCTGCTTCGCTTGTTTCATCTATTAGTTTCTCCAGCATGCTTGGAATTAGTTTGTATATAAAGTTGAAAATTGAGAGCTGCTTGACAATTGGAGATCATTTGCAAACTGAAAGCAAATTAAGAAACCAAATACAAAACAAAATGAGGAAAAGAAGAGAATAGAAAAAAAGAAGAAGAAAAAGAAAGAAATACAACAAAATAAAATTGAAAGCGAAAGTGGACAAGTTATAGGAAACATAATTGGGCACCTTGTTTAATATCCAGTGAACTAGTGGGTAGTAGATTTATAAAATTTGAGCAATTATATTATATTTTTCATGATTCGTATAAGTTCTTATATTAGTTCTAATAGTTAATTTTTTAATTTTGTATTTTAGGAGAAATCCAAGAATTCAGGGACTCACGGGAGCCCTAACAAACCCCGAACTGAAATAAGATCATTGAGAGGATTATTATTATTATTATTATTATTATTATTATGTATTCCATGAAACATTTATATTTGATAGTATGATTTAGTATCATGTTATGATTATATGTATGCACATTAAATGAATGATTGAGTCATGAGATGTAATTGCAAGTCGCCATATATTTACCTTTCCCCATAGGCTCTGCACATACATATTGAGAGTTAGATTGGTTTGTCAGTGTGATGTAACTAAATTTTCCACAATGTATTAAGATGTTTTTGTCCTGCTCTGCTCGTACGATGACAATCCCAGTGAGTATTGAGAGTTATTTCCCTTGAGTATTATTTGTCGTAGTTTTGTCATATATATATATGTATGATTTCATGTTTGCTTATGTAATGTGTTCAATGTGGAGTCGCGTCATAAAATTACGTTTGTACACACACACACACACACACACACACACACACACACACACACACAAAGCTGCAAGCTCACTATTTTCCTATTTACTCCATTTCTCCTAGGATTCCACCGAATTTCATGCAGTTCAGTTTCTAATCAGTGGAGGTTGGGCATGAGACATATTGCTACATAACTTGCATTTTGAGGACATTTATGTTTGTATGTATATATTTGAAGTGTGTGTATGTATAGTGATATGTAATCTATGCAAGTTTTGAATATATTTTTGGATGAAGCATAAATTTTATTATATGATTATTGTATGTATAGGTCCGAAGCCATTTATATATATTTATTAATTAAGTTTATGTCATGAGTTTTAGATATAAGATCCCATGATTCCTCTTGGATCCAACATATAGGCCGGGGTGGGTCATGTCAAATTGGTGCCTCGTTGGCTGCCATTCTTTCTTGTTCACTAAATTAGTTGCTGATGCCTAGTATGGCCGTGATTCATAAGTTTCTATAGTAACACCAACAATATATTATTTTATTTCACTTAGCCTGCCTTTCCCATGACTTTTCGAACCAACCAACCTCTATCTGGCCTCGCAAGTCTCTCTGCATTTTGGGAGCAGAGCATGCAAAATTGAGCAATGGATCATTAGAAGAATTCTACTTTGAACGACACGACTCTTTCTATTTTTATTTTTGTGCTGGCACTCAACTTCGTCGAACCCCATCTTTCCATCGGCACACTCGACTACAGTTATTGCTGGAATGTATTGTGTTTTAAGTGGATTTTGGGTTGCAAGGAAATGAGACAAAACCTCACCAAAACAATGAATTTATCTTTTAGGGATCAGGGTATCTCACTTGATTGTGGTGTAATGGCCGTTTTGGGCTTCAAAGGAGATGAAAAGAGTGGAAGAGGCCTGATAATGATGAGAAGTCAGATGGAACGTGGGAGCCTTGAAAGGGTGCTTTTAGACTTGTAAAACAAGGAAATGAGGTTAGAGGTGGAGCTAGCGGGGGCCGGTGACTACATTTTGACACTCAAGTTAGCTACTTGAATGTTTTTAGGTGATTAGAGCTTGCAAGCACTTTGAAAATGGTGGTTGGAGGTTGAAGAAGACCTTTACTTTTTGTGTGTGCGTATTTGTGATGAGTATTAGAAAAGATGAATGTGAGAGAGTATGTGAGAGATAGATCATTTTTTACCTTTATATAGTACAACCTAAGTACCTTGCCACGTGGCATATTTTTAGTGGCAATTCTTTGGTCCTTTCTGAAATTCTCACGTCCTTTTATCGTCATGGCGGTTTTTTTGAGCCGTTAGGAGCATGCTTGGAGGGCAAGGAGGCGGTTTTTGGTGGATTTTGTTGTTTTGTGCACGTGGCGTACACTGCAGGTGGTCTAGGGTGCCTTTGCATAATTTGTTTAGGCTGTGGCAAGCATGATAGTTAGGAACCAATATCCCTTATGTGCCACTTTTTGGCTTTTTGTAGGTATGTCAGGCAGTTGTTTCCTCTTTTCCAACAAAATATTCTTTATTTGATTTCCTCAAATCAAATATTCCTTTTGTGTGGTAGCGATAGCACGTGTGGTGTTCAACACATCAATCCTATTATGGCATACCTCATGTACCAGATTAATTAGCAGGTATATCCGGTATAGGTTGGGTACCCTCCGAGGATAACTTAGTCACATAACCTTTGCATTGACACTTGGTGCTTCATTTTCAATATTCTATTTATTCCCAAACATATTGTATGAACAAATATGCTACAGATATTGGTGTTGGATCTTATGTTATCAAGGTGGCAGTAGAGGACTTGGCTGTGAACCTGGGCTGGCTCAGTCATCGCGAGGAAATAAGTGAAGAAAGCGAGACTTCTAACAAACTTATAGCCAGGTAACAATATTATCCCCGGTGTGCATGCAAATCTGGGTACATATACTATTGGCGATTAGCATAATAAGCATTTAGTGCCATTGATAAAACTTATGGTGTTTGTGTTTCTTCTCCCATCCTCTTTTCTCAAGGTTGTCCTGCAACTGCTTTTTGGGTGTTAAAAATATGTATCAAATGTTGAAAAACTTGGTATAATGGTGGTTTAAATCAAATATCGGGTGCTCTACCATTTTATCTTTTTTAAACTTCACTTTTGGACTTTTATCAGCTGGTGATATTGGACCATTAGTTGGCAACACACGTAAACTGAAGAAACTTTGAAGCATAAAACTTGCTTGAATTGAAGAAGTGTGAGAAGTGCGCACAAGCTGAAACTTGATATTGGTATAAGGCTAAGAAAGGCACGCAAGTAATTTGCCGGAACTTGTATTAGCTAAAGTTGTTCTTTACTCCTACAATTGATTGATTTATTCTATCAAAAATCCCAAGTCATCATTATAGGTTTTGCTTAATTTCCTAATGGCATATGTTGTTGTATATTGCAAGTGACCTTAAAATTATCATGTTTTAAAGATTTTAACTATAGTATATACACAAAATTATTATGCTTTTTAAGAATAAAATGCGTAAAAAATTGGAGATCGAGCCCATTTTAATCCTGCTCCATTTGCAAACTATTGGGGATACCCTTGAACTATCTCTAAATATGAATTTTCAGATATGGGGTGGATTCGAGGATTGTTTTTAATTTGGGGAGGGGGACCTCACCCCCAGCTCGCCCCATTGCCGTCCCTAGAAATATAAGATGTTCATTTTTTTCTTTTTTGTTTATAAATTCATCATTTTTTAATTAAATTATGAAATTTTCATTATATAGAGTCAAAATCAAACAAGTTGAGAATGTGATGATAACTGAATGCACCTGTTGCTCTAATGGTAAGAATGTAATTTACATTTAAAAGTGAAAAATATTTATCTATAAAATAAATAAATGATATTGATTAAAAAAATATTATTTAGTTATTATTTCCTTGTGCTAGAGTGTGGATATGAGTCTTAATATAACTAAATCCAAGTTGCTTGATTGGGAGGGCTCGAAGGATGCAGTAGCTGAAAGACGTTGGTCTTCAAGTGATCACAAAAGCACTTGTTCATCTTATTACTATTGGACCAAATCACATGAAAATTTCGGTAAATGTAGCAAAAAACATGAGAAGTATTTATGGTAGATTACACCTTATATGACATATATTGAAGCTGTTGGTAGTGTAGTCGCATGGCCTACTGATTGGGTTGTTATAGAACCTACAAATTGACTTTGTGTCATTCAAATATAGTTGAAGTTGAAATAGTATTTTTTTTTTGTATAATCTTTGCCTTTGTGATATATGACACATTGTGTTTTATAGTCAACCATCATTTTTATTTGTACTGGATATCAATCTTTAAATTATGATTTTCATACTTCATACATTATCATTTTGATAAATTTTGTTTTTTATATGTATGGTATAGTTTATTCATCTGGAGTATCGGTTCAGAAAAAATTTGTATTTCTATAAAAAATAATATTCTCTAATCTTAATAATTGTTCGATGCTATTTAATGATTGCGATAACAATTATTCTCTAATAGTTATCTAGATAAGAGATAACGAATACTTATATGTGTGGTCATACAACATTACACAAATTAAATTTGCATGCAAATGGCTTAATCTTGGTGAAAGTTTGGTGGCTTGATCATAGTGAGAGAAAAGAAAATATATATGAAAAATAATAGTTAGTTTTTAATTTTTTTTTTCATAAGGGTAGTTTGAGATATATTGATGGAGTTGATTGAAAAGTCAAGGCTAATAAAATAAATTGAGAGATCAGATGTCACTACTAAAAAATATTACTTTATTTTTACAAAAACAAATTTGTTAGAAAGTGACCTAAAGTTCGGGATGTATTAGTGTATTATAATATAAACAGAATTATTTCTCGACTAAATTCAATTCACCAGGAATATAGCATACTGTTTGTTCATATTTGTTTTATTGGAGTATGATGGCCAGCTAGCTAATACCATAAATATCGTTATGTTTTATATACAACAATATTAAAACGATGTTGCTTTATAAATGCATCCATTTGCATTTTTGTTTCCGCAGCTCCGAAAAATAAAGAATACGAGTATTCCCGATAAAAGACTCAAATTTTTTCTTATTCCTTAAAGAATATAAGACTAATTTCCACACAATTTTTAACAATAAAATATGTTCCTTTATGATTGCCTATCGTATAAAACACAAAGTCAATTGATTAGAAAGTGAAATTAAGCATTGAATATGCAAGACAAGCTGGCATAGCATATTTCTATGATATTTATGTATTTATTTTTAGTGGTGGGAGTAGTACGTCTTTGTAATTTATAAAGTCAACAGCTTAAATATACATTTTTTTTCTTTGTATAGGAAGCAATACGCCCCATCAATAATATTAAGCTTTACGGAACCGCAATGTGAAAACTATAAAATTAAAATAGGTAATAATAGAAAAGTGAAGATATTTACAGTCTAAAAAATATTTTAAAACACTTTATTATTCAAAATACTCTTTTAATAAATTTGTAAAAAAAAATTTACTCAGCACACTCCTAGAAATGTCAAAACAGTTCTCAGTTACTTCCTCCGTAAATCCACTAGGAAAGAAAAGAAAATCATATCAAGAACTCATTAAAAGTACATAAATTTGTTTTACATCATTTACAACATTTTTTTTTTATCTCAATATCTAAGACAATTAATTGGAGATTACACAGTTCGTCGTTTCCCTCCAATTCTTCATCAAATGGAGACCATAATTATAACCAATAATGGCAAACAACTTGCAGCTATTTGATTTTATTCATTTAGGATTTTATGATATCACTCAGGAGTTGTTGAAAGTTGTGAACAATTCGAAATGAAATACATGTAACTTAAGACACAAAGATAGTTTAATGAAATAAGAAAATTGATTAAAATTAAGTTTTGTGTTTTATTTAACTGAATTTTAAATGAATGGGTGTTAAATATTATATATTTTTAATTATACAAATTGTCCTTAACAGTAAATTTGGCTATGGATATTTTAATAATAAATAATTTTTTTAAAATTAGAGTGTTCAAAGTAAATTTTATAGTACAAATAGCACAATATTGTTAGGAAATTGATGGATGAAGCAGACACATAACTAAAGTGAAATTAAAAAAAATATTAAATAACAAAATTACAAAGGGACACTAAAATTTACATGGTTTGGCTTTTAGCCTACGTTCATGGACGAAAACAAAAGAAAAATATTTTACTATTGATGTGGAGTATATAAGTATTGTAGTATTTTGTCTCACTACCTAAAACCCCAATACACTCAATACTCTCCCTCACTAAACTCTCATGAGCTTTTATAATTTAAGCTCTCAAAATTCTCTACTCTCTGAATATAAAAAATGCTTCTAAAAAAAAAGATGGATGTGCTTTTCTTCTGCGCTCCAATTTATAGGAAAAATAATGGCAAAAAAATCAACAATTGTGGCCCGAAAATTTAAGCATTACAACACCACCAGCCAAGCACCGAATTCGGTGCTTGAAATGTCAAAGTCAAGCACTGAACTTCGGTGCTGATGCTGACTTTAACATTCTCCCACTTGGAGATTTGATTAAGAATCAATTGATATCTACACCAACCTTTCTGCTTCGTCATTATCATGTTGCTTATGTCTCTGTAAGGCTACAAGAAGATCTACTCTATGCAAACTTGTCAGTATTGATTGGCTTGGTCAAAACATCTGCTAGGTTTTCCTTAGTGTGGATCTTCTGCAAATATACTCTTCCATTTTCTACTTCTTCTTAAACAAAGTGGTACTGTACCACTATGTGCTTTGTCTTGGAATGAAAGGCTGGATTCCTTGAAATGTCCAAAGCACTCTGACTATCACAAAACACAAGAATTTTCTCTTGTTTGTACCCAAACTCCTCCAATAACCTTTGTATCCAAATAGCTTTCTTGTAAGCTTGTATAATTGCCATGTATTCTGCTTCTGTCTTAGATAAAGTCATAACAGTCTGCAATTTCGAAACTTAACTTACAGCTGCTCCTAATAGTGTAAACACATAGCCAGTAACGGATTTCCTTTTATCAAGGTCTCCTATAAGATTTATATCCACAAAGCCTTGGTAATAAACTCCAATCCTTCGTAACATAATGCAACATTTGAGGTTCCTCTAATGTATCTTAGAATCCTCTTCACAGTTTTCCAATGTTATCCATGACAATTTGCAATATATCTATTGACTGCTCCTACTGCTTGTGCAATATCTAGTTTAGTACATATCATAGTGAACATTAAACTTCCCACTGCTGGTGTACACGGTACTTAAGACATCTCTTTCCTCTCTACTTTATTGCTAGGACACATACTTGAGGATAACTTGAAATTAACAGGAAATGGGATAAAAATTGGCTTACAATCTTGTATGTTAAAGCGCTATAAGATTTTTTTAAAATAATTTTTCTGAAAAAGCCAAATCCTCCTGTTATTTCTATCCCGGTGAATTTGCGTCCTTAATATCTTGTTTGCTGGTCGCAAGTCTTTCATTTCAAATTTCTTAGCCAACTATGCCTTCAACTTTTGGATTCGATCTTTGTTGGGGCTTGCTACAATCATGTCATCTACATACAACAGCAACATGGTGAAATCATTATCCTCAAACCTTTTGTAATATGCACAATGGTCTTAACTAAGTCTATTGTATCTAAGGTTCATGATGAAGGAATCAAATCCCTTATATCTGCAAACTAAGTTCTCCTTGCCTATTTTAGTAAAACCTTCTGGTTGGAGCATATAAATTCTTTTACAAGTTGCCCATGAAAAAACGTAGTTTTCACATCTAATTACTCTAGATGTAAGTCAAATTTAGCATATACCTCTTAGATTACTCTGACTATCATGAGTTAACCACCGGAGAACATATCTCATTGAAGTCAATACTTTCTTTTTGAGCATATCTTTTCGTCACCAATCTTGCATGATACATCTCCACTTGGTCATTACCATCACATTTGATCTTGTAGACCCACTTGTTACCAATGGCTTTTCTTCCACGTGGTAGTGATACAATTTCTCATTTCTTATTTTTGTAAAGAGTTTTGATTTCTTCCTACATTGTTGTCATCTACAAAGTGACATCTATGCTACTTAAAACTTTATGGAATGTTGATGATTCTCTATCCTCTGTTAGAAGATAGTATGCAACATTGGTCTATGTAACATACTTCAAGTGCCATAATGGTGGTTGGCTCTCACGAGTTGATCGATGAATTTCTAGAGCCTCAAACTTGACTGATTCTTATTCCTCATGCTTTGGTGCTACATCAGAAGAATCTGAATCTTCATTTTCTAGATTATTTTCTACATATACTAATATAGTTTATGACTTTTCCTTTACAGTGCTATCATTCATATCTCCCATTTGTAATTGATCTTCTACAAAGATAATGTTTCTGCTGATGATAATCTTGTGGGTAGTGGGATCCCACAGACAATATCCCTTCACTCTATCAGCATACCCAAAGAAGATACACCTTTTGGATTTTGGATCCAACTTTATTATTTCTTGGGCATTGTACATCACATACACAGGACACTCAAATGCATGTAGATAAGAGTAATCAGCTGGCTTTCCTGTCCATGTCTACATCGGCGTCTTCAACTTAATTCTTGTGGATGGCGACTGATTAACTACATAATAGGTGATTTTGGTTGCTTCTACCCAAAAAGAGTTGGGTAGACCAGTTGTTTTCAACATATCTTTTATTCTTTCTGTAAGAGTCCTGTTCATCCGTTTCGCCACTCCATTCTGTTGGAGAGTGTATGCCACAACAAACTGTCTTTGAATACCTTTTTGCTTACGGAAAGCAAGAAACTCACTGTCTATATTCTCTACCATTATTTGTCCTCAAACACATGATTCTTTTTATGGATTCAAGTTCTACCCAAATTTTGTATTACTTGAATACTGAACATACATCTAAGTTTTTCTTGATTGGATATACTTAACATCTCCTGGAATAATCATCAATAAAAATAACCAAGTACTTTGTACCTTCTAGGGACATAACTAGCAATTCCCAAACATCAGAACGAATCAAGTCTAGAATGGATTTACTTCCAGTGTCAGATCTGCTGAACTTCAATCTATATTGCTTACTTATAACACAATGCTGGTAAAATGGTAAGTTCAGTGATTTGAGCCCCGAAAGTAACTTTTGCTCAGAGAGAATCTTTAAATCTTGTTTCAACATGTAAGCAAGTTTCAGATGCCATGTTGTCACCAACTCTTCTCCATTTGATGCGACACACACATCAATTTCCTATAGTGTTTTCTCTTTAATCATGAATAAATTAACACCGATCTTTTTCACCTTTATCAATGCAAGCACATCTCTAAAGATCTTCATAATCTCATTTTCTACGTGAGTTTTGCTCCCAAGACTATCTATTTGTCCTAAAGACAATAGATTTTTCTTCAGGCCTTTGACATGTCAGACCTTCTAAATAGTGCGTACTGTACCATCAAACATTTTATCTTAATTGTACCAATATCAACAATCTCTAAAACATGATCATCACCTATATATACAAATCCTCTAGAGATAAGTTCATATTTATGAAGTCAATCTTTCTGAGAAGTCATGTGCCAATTAGCTCTTGAGTTTATAAGTTGGACATCAGATAGCCTTTTTATCCCTTCTGAAAATATTATTACCTCGGTGTATAAAACGTCACCTTCATCTGAGGTACTTGCTTCACACTCCTGAGCATTTGATGACTCAGGATCTTTACCCTTTCTTCCCTTCTAGTTACTCCAATACTCTTTCTTGACATGCCATATCTTGCCAAATTTGTAACATTTGATTTTATTTTACTTTTTGAATTTGATCTATCATGATTATGACTCCCTCTGGGGCTACGTTCCGTTGATCTCCCTCTTATTATCGTTAGCACTTCCGCTTGCTATGAACTTGCTTGCCCGTCTTCTTTGTTTTTGCGCCTACTCTCTTCCTCTAAAATAAAGGCTGCTACATCATCAAAGACTAGATACTCAGTTAGGATATCGCTTTTCAAATTAATGATGAGTTGATTATACGAGTCAGATAGACTTTGAAGTAGAAGCTCTACACATTATTTTCCTCTATTTTATAACCTAACGATGTAAATTACGAAAATAAAATTTTCAGAGTGTTGATATGTCGGTTACTGATGTGGTTTCTATTATTCGAGGAGTATAAAGTCTCCTCTTTAAGAATATCTTATTGTGCAATGACTTGGCCTCATACAGTTTTCTAAGAGTATCTCAAATACCCATTTCTGTCTTTTCTTCCACCACAAATGATAACACCCTATCCGCAAGTGTCAAGTATAGATTAGCAATTGCATTACCGTCCATCTCATTTCACTTGTCATCGATGATTCATGTGGGCCTTTCCTCAATTACTTCTAAGCAATTATTTTTCTTCAAAATTGCTTGCATCTTCATTTTCCTCAACGAGAAATTACTCTTGTTGAACTCCTCAATTTCAGACTTTCTTACTATTTTGTTTTTAAATATCGTATGCAAGCGAGTGTACCGCCTTGAATAGTTGCAAGTGATCGTATGTGTGAAAATACACACCAAGAAAGTTCTCAGGAAAGACTGAAGGGGTCATAACAGTCCTACATAAAACCCAAACCTTTTAGGCTCTTATTGTCTTTGTGGCAGAACTTTCCTAAATATGTACAAAACCATATGATTACTCCACTCACACCACTATTCCTTGCTATGCACCGCAAAATTCTTGGATCGCTCTTATCATTTTACTCGAATAGTACTATATATGTGAACAATACCATTTATGTGAACAGTTCCCTTGAACTCTAAAAAAAAAAAAATAGTTGTGATGCCATTGTTAGGAAATTGATGGGTGAAGCAGACACATAACTAAAGTGAAATTGAGAAATTTCAAGACAATAAAATCACATAAGGACCCCAGAATTTATGCGATTCGACTTTTAACCTACGCTCATGGGTAAAGACAGAAGAAAAATATTTTACTAGTGATGTGGAGTATACAAGTATTGTAGTATTTTGTCTCACTATCCAAAACCCTAATACATCCAATATTCTCACTCACTAAACTCTCAAGACCTTTTATAATTTAAGCTCTCAAAATTCTCTCCTCTAAATACAGGAAATGATTCTCACAAAAATGGGATGGATTTCCTCTTCTTCTGCACTTCAATTTGTAGGCAAAATAATGGCAAAAAAATAAACAATTACGGCTTAAAAATTCAAGCATTACAATAGCACTAACCAAGCACCGAATTTGGTGCTTGAAATGCCAAAGTCAAGCACTGAATTCGATGCTGACTTTAACAAACACTAATAAAAATCATTGAAATTATGAAGGACTAAAGGTGACAATCATAATAAAAAAGGCGAAAATTATTAGTCATTCACTTTAAGTTTATCTTGTTATAAAAAAAAATTAAAAAGTTAGAAACTATTCAGTTTTCCGCTCTAAGTTTGTAATTTGTATCAACTGTCTACCATAATGTTAACATAGTTGCAATATTTAATAGAATCGAAGTAAAATGGTTATTTTACCTTTACATTCTATTTAATGTTCTAACTTGTTATTATTGGTAGATGGTTGATACAAATTATAGACTTATGGTAGAAAATTGAACAAATTCAAACTTTTGTAGTATTTTATATAACAATGTAACTTAAGGTGAATGACTGATAATTTTTCTTTATTTAGCATGTTAAGTATCTAAATTACCCTTGTGATGTTATCAATCATGGACGATAGTTAATGTTTTGGTGGATGGTTGGCGCAAATTGCTAAGTTAAGGTGAAAAATTGAATAAATTCAAACTTTTATATTATTTTTATGACAGGATAAATTTAAGATGGATAACTTATAATTTCCAATAAATAATAATAAACTTAATTATGTATAACATTAAAAATACAAAATAGAGGGGCCCAAACATAAAATAGGCATTATGTTAATATGGTTGGAGATATTTCCATCCCGCAGTAAACCCATCATACTTCTAGAAAATATTTAGCATAAGTTTCCATTATTTTTAATAAATATAAATTCAAAAATTTTGTGTAATTAAATCCTTCTTTTTATTCTTTTTCTTGATTGGGATTCTTTAACCATCTTTGACTACTAAGGTTGCTTTCCATAGTTGGAAACAGGCAATCTCCTTCGAATTTATTATTAGTATTATTATTTTGATAAACCTCTGCAGAGTAAATTTTAAAAAAACAAAACTGTTACACCCAATCGGAAGGGGGGTGTGGAGCTACAAACATAGTGAGCCTTACCCTAAAAAATATTATAAAACTGAAATAGTTGAAAATAAGTGAAAAACCATTAAAAAAATAACAAGAAAGAGCAAGGTTCAGAAAAATCTATAAATTGAAAAACCATTTGCTTCTTTGGAAAGGGTGCTTTGAACCTCATAATGTACAACGTTGCCACCAAGTAAAGTCACGACAATGAAACGCAAGTTTAGAAAGTTATTATCTATTAAAATTAGGTTCAAAGGCAACTAATAATACATCGCTAAGCTAATTGATATAGCTTATTTATCTGCGCACATCTCGCATCTTCTTCTCATAAACGAGACAATTACAAATAGCCAAAATTCCGGCGAAAATAAACAAGGTTGCACAAAGAATAGATTGTTTATCCTCTTGTAAGGAATCTTCAGGGAAAATGCAGACCTAAAAAGAATTTAGAAAACAATTAATCAAACATATGAAAACCCTCAATAGATTTTTCACGTTCTAAATTGTGTTAGGGATTTAGTGCCTATTTGGTATGTCTTATTTAATAGCCATATGTGCTTATTTAATCATATAAGCTCTTATCATAATTTTTATTATTGTTTGATTATTTTTTTAATAGAACTTTTGAAACTTAAATAAACTATTTTGCTTCTATCAGCAAAAGCTCAAATTTTGGGCTTTTAAGAATAGAGGTTGAAAAATTTTCTTTAAATGTTAAAATATCTAAAATATCTTCTATTTATTTAACAATTTATTTTATTCTTTTCATAATATAACTTTAAAAAACTTGTCTATTAAAATAATTTCATAAATTTTTAATAAAAGCTTTTATTGGCAACCAAACAACTAAATTTTTTTTAGTACAAGCTCTATTTATAAAAGTTGTACTAACAAAAGCTCTACTTAAATAAGCTCTACTTAAAAAACTGTACCAAACAGAGCCTTAGTGCTAATTGGAATTTTGAACTATTGGCAGTTGTAGAATGAGATTAATTATATGAATAGTCAGATAACTATCAATCATACACTATTATCAATAAACACATGACGCAAGATATTTAAAAAACCAATACAATTCATAGCAGCACTGCATCCTATATACACAAAAGATCAATTATCACAAGAGAACTAAATCAAGTGATTAAGGAATAATCAGTTTACAGAGTGGAGAAGAGAACAAAGAAATTTTATTGTCGCACTTGAAGTGGCGGGGCACCCTTTCCCCACAATTTATGAAAGTCAAAATCGATCGATTAATGTCGAAAACAACATCCAATTTGATGCAGCGGAAGTTTAAAGTTCAAAATATCCCGTTGATTCTAGAAAATACTGAAATAAAGAACAGGCTAAATTCACGTTGATTCAAGAAAAATACCGTGAATTTAGGGGGTTAAGATTCGTTGATTCCGCAGAATATCGAGAATTAACTGAACTCAAATACTTACAAAGAGATTTGAAAACTGAAAATATTATTGAAATGCAATATGCCTTTAAAGGTTACAAAAGGGAGCTATTTATATTCATTGTTGACGTTAAAATCTGGTCGAGTCAATTAGCGACTTAGTACCAGACCCCTGCATCAGCATTAAATTTGTTTGGTGAGGAAGGGGCTTGCCAAGCATTAAGAACACCTTGCGACCACTACCAAATAACCTGAAAAAACCTTAAATCACAAAGAACGGTAAGAGACGTCGGAAGTTTTTCCGGCGATAACCCTTCGACGCTCAAGTCAGTTTATAGGTTTGCGGGAAAAATAAAAATATGTAATTTCTAGTTTTTATAAATGAAATAATCTTAAGTAAATGTAACAGAAAAATGAAATTTGAGAAAGAAAGTTGAACCTTCCCTGGCGTGATTTTCTTGGTGTTTTTATAAACACCCCATGCCCACGACCTTATATTGTGGCAATAAATAACCATTAATGAATTAAATTCGTGCCTTGATCTTTTGGAGGAGATATGTGGTGGTTATTTTGACTAAGTCTTGCTTCCTGGTGACTTTGTCCAATGTCTCCTCAAACCCATCTGCTCGAGATCACCAGAATTGGCTCCTGGTCGAGGTAACTGCTCATTCTGCTTATGGCCTCAAAATTATCACCTGGTCGAGGTGGTCTGCTCAAGGTCACCAGAATTATCTCCTATTAACCTATCAACCATTTGCTCACTTTTTATTTCGAGGAGATCATGGTCACCCTTTTTTATTCCCCAAACATTAGTCCTCCGGTTTCTAGTGTTGAGAGTGAAACGAATCAAGACTGGAAACTTTAAAGTTTATTATTTTTTGCGAACTTAAAATCTTAAGCAACTTATTTTGCTTCCTCTACTAACTACGACATGGGTGAGCATGTATTGTCAGTTTAAGGGTTTATGTCTTGCCTAGAACAAGTTTCGAGACTTTTAACCTTTAATTGACTTAAGTAATTTTAAGCTACTTTTATTAGGTTAAGGTCGTATGCCTTACCCAGAATAGACTCTAAGGCTCCAGACCTTGTATTGACTTAAGCAACTTTAAACAACTCTTGTCATTTTAAGGTTTTATGCCTTACCTAAAGTATGTTTTAAGGCTTTTAACCTTTTAATGATTCTCTTTGATTTTCTTATGCCTTATAAATACTAATAAATTTAATCTATAAACTTTACTTGGCTTCTCATGCTAGCCTACAACTCTTCTTTCATAAATTGTTCTCACATTGAGCAAGTTTCAAGAAATCAAGTTAATTAAGTTATACCATTAGCCCTTATATGAGCACAATCAATTTAATAAATATAATTTATCCTCATTTCACATAGGACTTAGAGCAATAATTAAATTTTTATGAAAAAAATTGCATATAAATCAAAATATAAGTTCTAACTTGTTTTAATTCCCGCAAACATGTGCCCTCGGAACTTTGGTAATTTTTTTTATGAACTTCATTATGCTCTATTGTTGTGACTATACTTCCCCTGCAGCTTCTGAGCTTGCTTTTATTGTCACTGCAAATAGCCTTTGTGCTCGCTTGATAAATGCTCATGGTAACTGAAAAAGCTGAGAAAGAATTTCTTTGCTCCTGAAGTGACAACCATTTGCTCTTTTTCCTAATTTTTTTTTATTACTGCTTTGCCTTCTATTTGCCTTCCTTGCTTCTGATCTAGGTAACTCAGCATATCATTTCATAAGCTTAACAAAACATTTAGAAGATCTATAACTTGTGAAAATTATGAGTAGAGAAATAACATAACTCATTTAGGCATTATATTAGATAATTGGTGGGCGTTACATCATATCCTGATTATGTGATTATCTTCCTCATGATTTTGCCCAAAAATTTCAAAAAAAAAAAATAGCTGATCTAAGGTAGCTTAAGCAACAAAGGCATGGATATGTCTTAAACATAAAAGCCAACAAGGTAATTTTGAAAACTGTAAGTGTGCAGCACATGCTTTCAAGCGATAAAGTAAGCATGTTATTTTGACAATTGGATGGCAAGCACATGATTAATTAAATACAAATGACAAACATATGATCCTGCAAGCTCTAACACCATGCATTGCACTTCAAATCCTAACTCTGTTAAAATTCACTTCAGTTCCAATTAATGAAGCTTATTCTTTATTTTGTTTCAAGAATTTAGAACTTATTTAGTAATAAACGAGGCATGCAGTAAATGAATATTTTATTCTAGATCTTAATGCTCGTGAATGGAAATTTCAACAAGTTGGTCTTTGTGATCTAAATTCTAATCATTTAAGGCCATGAAAGAAAATTTTCTCTATTCAAATTGAATTTATGCGCACAAATGAACAGAACTGAAGATTAGCCTCTGGACTTAAACGGTGATCCGACACCTAGATAACGGCGATCCGACAAATTTGAAAATCAGCCCAACGGTCATATTGACCAGTCAAACGGAATCTGACATCTAGTTAACGACGATCCGACAGTGTGCAGAAAGTCAATAACGGCTAGTTTTCAGCTCCAACTATAAATAAGCTCATTCAAATTCAAACAAGATTGATCACAACACGACCATTGAGCTTATATTCGAGAATGCAATCTTCATAGAGCTTTAAAACACATTCTTGTTTCATCTATTCACACATTGGGCATTGATTTGTAATATTAAATATTGTGTGAGAGAAAAACAATTTTTAATCTTCTATTTTGAGTGATTGTAAGTGTTGGGATACACTTGGGTTAAGAGATTGGAGATAATCTCTTGTTGTAAAGGTTCATTGACACCTTGGAAGTCAAGTGTAAGCATTTGAAGCCTTGGAGGCTTGCTTAGTGAAATCCTCAAGCCCGGAAAGCTTGGAGGCGTGGACGTAGGCGAGGTTGGCCGAACCACGTAAAAATCTTCGTGTTTGAATCTTTCTTCCCTTATCTTTTTATATTGTAATTGATTTAATTGTTATTCCATTAAATTCATTTTAGATTTGCATGATAATTTATTTTAGAATCTAATAATTTTTAGAATCTCAATTCACCCCCCTCTTGGGTTGCATACTTGTATTTCAATTGGTATCAGAGCCTTGTTCTCTTATTAGGACTTAATCGTCTAGAGTAAAAGATCCATGGCAACTCTAAATGACTCAACCTTTAGAGAAGGGCAATCCACAACTAGACCACCGTTCTTTGACGGTAATGACTATGCATATTGGAAAACTAGAATGAGAATCTATTTGCAAGCTTTAGATTATGAAATTTGGGAAGTTGTTTGTGATGGTCCATTCATGCCTATGTTTAAAGATGAAGTAGGAGATGATATTCCTAAACCAGCAAGTCAATGGAGTGAGTTAGAAAAGAGAAAAATGCCCTTAAACTCCAAGGTAATGAATGCCTTGTTTTGTGCTCTTGATAAGAAAGAATTCCATAGAGTATCTAGTTGTGAAAGTGCACAAGAAATATGGAATAAACTTAAAGTTGTCTATGAAAGGACAAATCAAGTTAAAGAGTCTAAAATTAGTAGATACACTCGTCAATATGAATTGTTCAAAATGGAACAAAATGAAAATGTGTATTCTATGTATACTAGATTTACGGACATAGTGAACACCCTAGGAGCTTTGGGGAAGACCTTCTCAAATAGTGAGAAAGTTAAGAAAATCATTAGGTCACTTCCAAAAGAATGGAGACCTAAAAGAACCGCTATTGAAGAGGCCAAAGATTTAAATACTTTACCTCTTGATGATTTAATTAGTTCTCTCATTTCATATGAAGAAGATTTGACAGTAGAAAAAGGGCATGAGGAGAAAAAGAAAAGCATTGCTCTCAAAGCTTCAAAATATGAGAGTGATGGGGAGAGTGAACCGGATGATGAAGAGCTGGCCATGCTAGCAAGGAGGTTCAGAAAATTCTTCAAGAAAATCGGAGAGCGAAGAAATTTCAGAAACTTTAAGAACCAAAGGGAGAAGAAAGAGGTAATCACATGCTATGAATGCAAGAAGCCTGGCCATATAAGATCGGAGTGTCCACTTATCAACAAACTCAAGAAGAAAGCCATGGTTGCAACTTGGGATGATAGCGAGGAAGATTCAAGTGATGAAGAAGGGTCGCAAAAAGTATCAAGCCTAGCGCTTATGGCAATAGGAGGGGATGATGATCTCAATGAGGTAAGTGATCCCACCTATGATGAATTGTATGATGCTTTTAAAGAATTGCATAATGGGTTGATGAAGATTGGTAAAAAGAATGTATGTCTTAAAAAGGAAATGGCAAAGTTTAAAAATGAAAATGAATCTCTAAATGCAAGAATTGCATGCCTAGAAGTAGAGAACAAAACATTGCATGATGAAATTGCATTATCAAATGAGAAACCTAGCATCTTACATGAGCATTTAGAATCACACATAGATGATTTGAAAAATGAAAACCAAATGCTGAAGAAAAAGAGCAATGAGTTGAATGAGATTGTTTTGAAATTTACAAATGGGCAAAAGATGTTGGACAATATGCTTAACTCACAAAAATGTGTTTTTGATAAAAGAGGACTTGGGTATAAGCCTAACTTGAAGCAAAAATATTATAAGAATTATTTTGTTAAAGCTACCTCCACAAGTGATCATAAGAGTGTATGTCATTTTTGTAATCAAGATGGTCATATGAAAAATAGATGTCCAGTAAAAAGAAATGCATATTATGGTATGAAATGCATTTGGGTTCCAAAAGGAACCGTTGCTAACTCTCAAGGACCCAAAAAGCTTTGGGTACCTAAAACTTGAGATTTTCTTTGTAGGGCTTAAAGAAGAAGAAAAATAAATGGTACTTGGACAATGGTTGTTCAAGGCACATGACCGGAAACTATGCATGGTTCTCAAGCTTCACCAAAATTGAAAATGGTGGAGACGTATCTTTTGGAGACAACTCAAAAGGAAAAATTCTTGGAATTGGAAATGTTAGTAAAGTTTCCTCAACTCTAATTGAGAATGTATGTTTGGTTGAGAACTTGAAACACAACTTAATTAGTATTAGTCAATTATGTGACAAAGGTTACAAAGTTATCTTTGATAAATTTAGTTGTGTTATTGAGAATTCATGTGATGGCAAGATCTTATTTGTTGGGAATAGATGTGGTAATGTTTATATCATTGACATAGAATGTGCATATACTCTTGATAAATGCTTTTCCGCATTACATGATGATAGTTGGTTACGACATAGAAGGTTAGGACATGCAAGTATGGATTTGATTTCAAAAATTTCGAAAAATGATTTAGTTAAAGGTCTTTCGAAAATTGGTTTTCAAAAAGATAAGATTTGTGAAGCTTGTCAATTTGGAAAACAAATCAAAACATCTTTCAAAAATAAAAATTATATTTCTACTTCAAAACCACTTCAACTTCTTCACATAGATTTATTTGGGCCATCTAGATATGCTAGTCTAAATGGCAAATATTATGCATTTGTGATAGTGGATGATTATTCTAGATATACATGGGTATTATTCTTAGTCAATAAGGATGATGCTCTTGATGCCTTTAAAGTGTTTTGTAAGAAAATACAAAATGAAAAAGGGTATGGTATTACATGTATTAGGAGTGATCATGGAGGAGAGTTTGAAAATCATGCATTTGAGATTTTTTGTAATGATTTTGGCATTGAGCATCAATTTTCATCACCTAGAACTCCACAACAAAATGGAGTTGTAGAAAGAATAGATCCATTCAAGAAATGGCTAGGACTATGTTGAATGAAAATTCATTGCCTAAGTATTTTTGGGCCGAGGCCGTCAACAGCGCTTGTTATGTTTTAAATCGTGTGTTGATTAGACTTAACCTTAACAAAACTTCTTATGAGCTTTGGAAACATAGAAAACCCAATATTGGTTATTTCAAAGTTTTTTGATGCAAATGTTTTATTTTGAACACAAAAGACAATCTTGGCAAATTTGATCCAAAATCTAATGTTTGTATTTTTCTTGGATACTCAAACTCAAGCAAAGCTTATAGAGTTTATAACAAAAATACACTAGGTGTAGAAGAATCTATGCATGTTACATTTGATGAGTCTAACCCCTCCTCTGCGGAGAAAGGAATAAATTATGATGATGCAGATGGAGAGTTGCAAGAAGAACCATCAAAGGATAATCAAGAGAATACACAACAAAGAAATCAAGAGGATGAACAAGAAGAGCAAACAAATATGGAGCAACATGAAGGTACTTCTCAAACACTCCCCAAGGAGTGGAGGTATGTTTCTTCTCACCCTAAAGGTGTAATTTTAGGAGATCCATCACGAGGTGTTACAACTAGATCATCACTTAGGAATACTTGTGAGCATAATGCATTCATTTATCAAATTGAACCAAAATCCTTTGCGGATGCGGAAAATGATGAATCTTGGATTATGGCAATGCAAGAGGAGTTAAATCAATTTGAAAGAAACAATGTGTGGGAATTAGTTCCTAAACCGGAACATCAATTCGTCATAGGTACTAAATGGATATTTAGAAATAAGATGGATGAATCCTGTGTGGTTGTAAGAAATAAAACTAGATTAGTGGCTCAAGGTTACAATCAAGAAGAAGGAATTGATTTTGATGAAACTTTTGCACCCGTTGCTAGACTAGAATCAATTAGAATGTTGTTGGCATTTGCATGTCATAAAGATTTCATTTTATTTCAAATGGATGTGAAAAATGCTTTTTTAAATGGGTATATTATGGAAGAAGTGTATGTAAAACAACCCCCTGGTTTTGAAAATGAAAAATTTCCAAATCATGTTTATAAGTTGTTTAAAGCCTTGTATGGATTAAAACAAGCACCTAGAGTATGGTATGATAGGCTTAAGAATTTCCTATTAGAAAATGATTTTTCCATGGGTAAAGCGGATACTACTCTCTTTGTCAAACATAAGAACAAAGATATACTTGTTGTTCAAATTTATGTTGATGATATTATTTTTTGTTCTACTAATGAATTGTTGTGCAAAGAATTTTCATCTTGCATGAGTAATAAATTTGAAATGAGTATGATGGGAGAGTTGAAGTACTTCCTTGGGCTGCAAATAAAACAAAATGAGGAAGGAATTTTCATAAATCAAGCCAAGTATGTAAAAGATCTACTCAAAAGATTCGGCATTGATGACTCAAAGACCAAAAACACTCCAATGAGCACGACAACCAAACTTGACAAAGATGAAAAAGGCAAAGAAGTGGATATCAAAATGTATCGAGGTATGATCGGATCTTTACTTTATTTAACTGCAAGTAGACCCGATATCATGTTTAGTGTATGTTTGTGCGCGAGATTTCAATCATGTCCCAAGGAATCCCATTTGCTTGCTGTTAAAAGAATTTTCCGTTATTTGAGTGGAACCATAGATATTGACCTTTGGTATCCTAGGGGAACTCACATAGATTTAACATGCTTTTTGGATGCGGATTTTGCCGGCTATAAAGTTGATAGAAAAAGCACTAGTGGAACTTGCCATATCCTAGGTCACTCACTTGTTTCATGGTTTAGCAAGAAACAAAATTCTGTTGCACTCTCAACTACCGAGGCTGAATATATAGCTGCAGGAAGTTGTTGTGCACAAGCTCTTTGGATGAAACAAACACTTAGAGACTATGGTATTAACCTAGAACAAATTCCCATTAAGTGTGATAATACTAGTGCTATAAATCTTTCAAAGAATCCCATTTAACATTCTAGAACCAAGCATATAGAAATTAGACATCATTTCTTGAGAGATCATGTTCAAAAAGGAGATATTGCTTTAGAGTTTATTTCTATGGAAAAGCAACTTGCCGATATTTTTACAAAACCTCTTTGCGAAGAACAATTTTCAAAAATTTGGCATGAACTTGGGATGATGAAATTTTCGCATTAACATCTTTATTCATGTTATTGAGTCTATTAAAATTGATTGATGATTTGATGTTTTAATATCTATGGAATGATCAATCATGATATACATGTGGAGTGTGTGTATATTTGGAAAATGTATGAATAAATTGTTGAAATATATACATGTTCATGAATTATGCATTAAATTGGCTCTTAAATCATTTTGGATCAATGAAATGCATTAATTGTTGGCCAAATACTAAAATAAATGTGTGAAATCATACGTTGTAGAAAACGGATTGCCGTTATTTTAATAAACGGCTAACCGTTTTAGGGCAGAAACAATGGGAAGCATTCTGGAATCTATCTGTTCGCTGATAACACATTAACGGCTCACCGTCCTGATGAAAAATTTTGAGGAGCTCTCTGGACTCTATCGGCTCGCCGATATATTTTTAACGGCTCGCCATTATCACACAATAATTGAACAGTCTTTCGTCTTCTTCTTCATTTCGTTTTTGCTCTCTCTCTCTCTCACTCTCATACCCGCGACTGTCACTTCATCTCTCTCTCAAATCCACCATTTTTTTTTACTTTCTCTCACCAAATTGAACCTTTCAAAACCCTTCTCCTCTTGATTAGAACCTATTTAACCGATTAAAACCTGTTTTTGATTAAATTTTTGAAAAATCCAAAATTTCAAACCCTAGAACCAGCCGCTTTTCTCTCGCCAAAATTGAGCCAAATTTCTTCCAATTTTCAATCACATTTCAACTTGTCATCACTTTCTCATCACTCAAACTATTATTTCTCCCGATTCAACCTTCCACAAATCTCATCAATGGCAGAACGACCCCAGAGGCATGCTCGAACCAAGCACACTGCTCCGCGTCGTTCCAGTCCCTCCAGCCCTCCCCCTCAGGATTTCGAGAGCCTCTATTTTTTCAATGACACCTCTGCTCAGCGATTTCGTGACAAATTCATGGGCAAACCGGTAACTCCCTCTTTTTCTCTCAACATTATAGAGTTTTCGGATATTACCATTTGTGGTCATTTTATTACTCAATTGCTTAGCCATTGGAAGGAAGCCTTAAGTATAGAAGAGCCCATCTATGAAAATCTAGTCCGTGTCTTTTATTCAAATATTGAACTCTCCTCTACTCGTCGTGTTGAACTTTATACTTATGTCAGAGGAATTCACATTGCTTTTAATGAGTCAGAATTATGTAGTATTCTGGGAATTTTTTATGGAGGCTTAGATATTTACACCGCTAGGAAAGAACTTGACGTTAGTGATTTCTGTCATGTGGATGGTGTACGGAACATTTTTCGGCGTCGGGATCTTTCCGATGACGTCTGTTCTTTGTCCTTTAGGTCTCAACTCCTCACTTTCCAGGTTCGAATACTTCATATCATTCTCCAACACATGGTCACCCCTAGACAGGGTCACACTGATGAGGTAACTAGACTTGATGTTGGTTTATTAGATTCCCTCATCTGTAGACGGCATGTGAGCTTATCCTACACTATCCTTAGTCATATGTTGTCCACTCCTAGAGTCTCCAATCGATCCCTTCCTTATGGCAGCATCATTACTAGGATCTTGAAATACTTTCGAGTCCCTATCACTGAGCCCGTTTATCTCGAGACCCGCAAGCTCGGTCGAGAAATTATTTCTGCGATCGGATTTTTTAAGAAGCGTGGGAAGTGGGAAAAGACAACTTCCTCTAAGAATGAAGATACTCTGCTTGCACCAGAAGATGATCGTATGTTAAATGACATCTCTTCTGAGGATGAGTTACCCGATTTTCGCCTTGGGGCTAGACCGCGTGTCCCTCGCAGAGCAGCAGCAGCACCAGTAGCAGCATCAGCAGCAGCTTCCTCTCAGGATGACGAGCCAGCCGAGCCCGCCGTCCCTCCTGCAGCATCGACCGTTCCTGCGGATCGCTTTCAGGAATTGTTTGACAGAGTGGATTTTCTGTCCCAGCAGCAGCAGCAGCTTCAATCTGATTTTGCGACCTTTCGGCAATAAATTTCAGATCAGCAGATAGAGTTACTTGCTGGCCAGCGCCGCATTCTCGGTTACTTTGGTTATGACCCAGGCAGCTCTTCTTCACAGCCCCAATCTTAGTTTTCTGCCCCTCTGATTTTCGCACAGACATCACTCATTTCATGTAGTTATTATGATTATATTTGTCTTTTGTTTATGCTTATGATGCTTTTATGATGTTTTCTGTTGGATATGTGGATTTTATTTATGTTTGAGTTGATTTTGATGATATCTTGTTTATCTTGCTGATCTGTTTGATTGTTGGCATGGAGGTTGGTTGATAAGTTGTCATATATATATGGAAGTGTCTCTTTTAACTCTTTGTATTGTTGAGGATATGCTCATTTTTAAGGGGAGATTCTGCAGAAATTTTTTTTTTCAACATAAGTAATCCCTCAACCTCTCTTTTTAATCTTTTCGCGCTTATTTCTTTTTATGATGAAGGGGGAGATAATTATTATCAAATCAATCTGTTTTTGTTTAAAATTATTTTTGAGATTAAAACTAAATGGACACATATTTAAGGGAAGTTAAAAATTCCTTAAAAATTTCACTTAAGGGGAGCACATATTTAGGGGGAGCAAAATTGCACAAGTATTTTCTTGAAAAGTCTGTCATCATCAAAAAGGGGGGATTGTTAACATAAATATTTCTTTATTGATTTTGATGATAACAAACTTGATTAAGATTGATTAATCTTTTAAAAGCTCAAAATAATTTTCATCTATTTTGACAAGTTTTATAAAGTGTTTTTATAAAGATTTGGAGACAAACAGTTATCTTGCAAAATAGTTCACTGCAGCAGTTTCTGTGAAAAATGGCGATCCGACAATTTTGATAAACGGCTCGCCGATATCAAACAGAATTGAAGATTAGTCTCCGGACCTAAACGACGATCCGACAAATCTAATAAACGACTCGTTGATAATGAACAGAACTGAAGATTAGCCTCTGGACCTAAACGGTGATCCGACACTTAGATAACGGCGATCCGACAAATTTGAAAATCAGCCCAACGATCATATTGACCAATCAAACGGCGATCCGACATCTAGTTAACGGCGATCTGACAGTGTGCAGAAAGTCAATAACGGCTAGTTTTCAGCTCCAACTATAAATAAGCTCATTCAAATTCAAACAAGATTGATCACAACACGACCATTGAGCTTATATTCGAGAATGCAATCTTCATAGAGCTTTAAAACACATTCTTGTTTCATCTATTCACACATTGAGCATTGATTTGTAATCTTAAATATTGTGTGAGAGAAAACAATTTTTAATCTTCTACTTTGAGTTATTGTAAGTGTTGGGATACACTTGGGTTAAGAGATTGGGGATAATCTCTTGTTGTAAAGGTTCATTGACACCTTGGAAGTCAAGTGTAAGCATTTGAAGCCTTGGAGGCTTGCTTAGTGAAATCCTCAAGCCCGGAAAGCTTGGAGGCGTGGACGTAGGCGAGGTTGGCCGAACCACGTAAAAATCTTCGTGTTTGAATCTCTCTTCCCTTATCTTTTTATATTGTAATTGATTTAATTGTTATTCCATTAAATTCATTTTAGATTTGCATGATAATTTGTTTTAGAATCTAATAATTTTTAGAATCCCAATTCACCCCCCCCTCTTGGGTTGCATACTTGTATTTCACTATAGGCCTACAGGACTACTCACAAAACTGCCATGGGAGAAACCCCTTTTGCTTTGGCCTTTGGATACGAAGTTATGGTCCCTGTAGAAATTAGGATGAGCCCATACCGCACAGAGTATTTTAATGAAGAACAAAATAATAAGCAGATGTGTTTGAACCTAAATTTAATAGTCGAAAAAGATAGTTGGCCTCAAGGAGAGCAGCATAATACCAATGAAGGGTTGCTCGTTATTATAATCAGAATGTGTGAGTGCGACAATTCAAGACAGGCTGTTGGGTGCTCAAGAGGGTGAATTAAAGCACAAGAGACCCCACCACGGTGTATTCGGCCCTAATTGGGAGGGACCATACAACGTTCTACGAGCAGTAGAACCAGGGGCGTACAAGTTAGCTCATGCAGATGGACGAGAAGTGAAGAAATCCTGGAATGCCGAGCACTTAAAGAAGTATTTTCAGTAATATTTTTATAAGAACCCCTTTATCAAGAATTTGTGTTATGTAATTTGTTTCTTATTGATGAAATTATTGTTTAGAAATAATATTTCTCAATTTATTTGCAATAAGAGATTGTCTAATTAGAAGATTCAAAGTCTCGAAACCATTTGAGGTGAGATTAGAGTCATAAATTGCTCACAAACTTCTATCAGACATCATCACAAATTGTATAGCAGACGTAAGGCCTAAAGTCTCAAAGCCTGTTCAAGGCGAGACAAAGGTCAAAGTCTACTCGTGCCAGCTTGATTAAGCAAAGTCAGGCAAGCACTTAACTTTAAAAAATTATATATTAAAAAAAAACTCAGAGTTTTAAAGCCTGTTCGAGGCAAGACAGAGGTTAAAACTTGTTCTTCTAAGCACAACCAAGTTAAGTCGAGCAGACTAACAAATCTATAAAATTATCTAAGGCTTGGTCCCAAAGCCTGTTTAAGGCAAGCCAGGGGCCGAGTTTATCAGAGATAATGCTTGTTAGAGGTAACTAAAATAAAGTAATAGGCAATAATTTATTATATGAAAATGTAAATAAGCAAAAGCAAAAGCCTTTTGATAAAAGCTTGTAGCTAAGAATACAAAAAAGATAAATCCTAAGAAGCCTTCATAGGAAGATCCACATCTGTTCCTTGGGATTTCTCGATGTCATATGGGGTTGCGTCTGTAGTGGTCTGTGGAGGAGATTCTGTTTCCCCACCTGCCTTGTTCTACTCGTCCATATAAGCATTGACACTAGCTTCAAGTTTGCTTATGTCCAACTCTGGATATTCTTTCTTTAGCACGAACATGATACAATCATAGGAGAACAACAACCCTAAGTTATACTCATCGGCATTTTGATTTTCAATGAATCAATTCTGCCTTAAAGGTGGCGTGTTTCTGCCTGAAGGTGCTTTCGAAAGTAAACCTCTCGAGTCTCAAGATCTTTTCTAGAGTTGATCAGCTCGCCCCTCTCACTCGATAGTTCATGCTCGAGCCACGACGCCTGGACTCGAGACAAGGCAACTTTTTCCGAAGCTTTGTCAATGCAAAGACCGAGTTTGGATGATTGCTCTTTCTTTCGCTCTAACTCTTTCTTTAAACCTTGAGTTTCTACCCTTAACTTCTGTCAGAGGGTATTAACCTTACCAGGTATCCTTAGTTCAATATCATCTGGAATGCCATATACTACTCTAAGGCTATCCAACTCTTCCTGGGTGGTTTCACAATTCATAAAATCAATAAGGTAAGACTCAGCTTCAGCCCTGTAACTAGTTTTGGCTTTTTTTTCCGGTCAAAGCTCCTCAGAGGAACTCTCCTTACTGGTCTCATCCCTACCAGCACTTGGTGCCGTACTAGTACTGGGATTTTCATCAGAACTAGTTTCTTTCTCATCAACTCCCTCATGAGGTCTATCTTCTCCAAATAAAGAAGAGATTTCTAGGGACATTCTCCTAAAGATCTTTTTAAACCTAGATAAACTGGCTTCTTCTATGGGAGTTTGTGGGTTAGGGTTTGGCCTCCTAGATCGGTCAGGCAACACACCCAATTCCGCTTCACTATCTAAGTCTACCATTGTGTGCTTTCCTTTAGGTATTGTAACAACAAGAACCAAAAATCCAAAAAAAAAAGGAAAAACAGAGACACGAAAAACAACCAAGTGAGATTAAGGCAACGAGTTTGGGAAAGAGTACTTGAAAATATTTGAACCGGTATGACAAGTACTGCAGTTGTGGCAATAAGAGGGAATGCTCTTATTAGAAGATTAAAGATAGATCTAAGTCGAGGAGGGAGAAATAAGAGAAAATGAAGAAGAAGAAGAGGGAAATTTTGAATTTACAAAAGGGGAAAAACGTCTAGAATGACGTCGCGATGATTTGGAAGGACATGCCAATTTAAAGAGACATGCTAAGAAACCAAAAGGCCGCCACTTCGAAGTTTAAATGTTTGGCCCAGGTTTAGCCACGTCAAGCGTATTTAACGTGACAAGATGGAAAATCAGGTCATTAAGAATTCGTAAAGCTAAGGCCATCATTTCTTAACTAAGTCTATAGTTTCTTGTCTTATTTCGTTTTACTCTAAATACTAGAAACTAGGGGATTGGTGTTTGGGGTATAAAAACATAGCCATTAGATATCGATGTTGTGAAAATAATATGAAACATCAAGGAGAAATTTAGCTAGTCGCATGTGCAAGCGTGACCAGTGCACTGCGAGCAGACCAGAATCGGATCGATCGATCCTGAGGCCTTGGTTAAATACTTAAATTGTTGAACTCTACTTAGAAGTTCATCCATAACGTCTAAGTACGACCGGGCGTTATAACTGCAGCTCAATAATTATACAGAGATTGATACATTAATTCTTAATTCAAGTGGTGCATTCAATTTGGTAACAACTGTACATTAAAGAACAAGCGATATTCACTGTTGTCTATAAGAACCCGGTGAGATCTAGAAAAAGAGACTTTTTTCGGGGGGACAAATAAAAAGTCTGAGATAAAAAAAATATGCTTAAAAAATCACGAGTGTGTGAGATTATTGCTTTCCTAGTAAAAAACTCAATTGCAAACTTGAGCGTCAGAGGGTTTTTGCTGGGAAAAATCTAGCGCCCCTTGACAATTTTTTGTTATTGCAAATTAAAGAAGGTATCAGCAGATAAAGGGAGCATCGTCGTGATTTCGATTCTATCAAAGCAGCGAGCTGCAATTTCCCATCAAAATGAATTCAGGTGTTGACGAGATAATACGGTCGCCATCATCAGCTCAACCAGATTTTGACATCAACATTAGTAGTAATTATCCTAAATCATGAAGTAAAAAGAAAAAAAAACTCTAAATTGGAAGGGAAACAAAATTCTAAATTGGAAAGGAAATTAAAAGTTTTAAACCTTAGTTAATAAAGAAACATATCCTCGTATATGTTGGATTCCTACTCTGCATCACAATTTTGGTGTAAGGACATGACAAATGCACTCCTAGTGGATAACCTTAATATGTTGGCAACACACTCGAGATGGAGGCTAACCAAAAATCATTGGCATGCATGCATTTAAGCTAATCCACCTCTCCCGCATGCAGTCGCTCAGGCTAAAGCCCTCGACACTCGCCATTTTCACCCAACATGTACATCCCACCACCACCACCACCACCACCACCATCATCATAATCAAGGTCAATGAACAAATTTCGTTCTTCTTCGTTGATGAAGCCATAACTTAATTTCTATCAAAATGTGAGCCCGTAATTAATCCAATTTATAAAGCAACAAGAGCATATTCTCTTATTTTGTGTGTGTGTATTAGTAGTGGGAGTAGTATGCCATGCAATTAATTTTTATTTATAAAGTCAACATCTTCAAGATTTCTTGTGAGTAGGTGTATAAATTAAATAAATGGGTGTGTCATTAAATTTTAGGGAATAACTTTGGAATTGCGATCTTCTCCTGATATGAGTTTCTCTTGAGCAAAAAATTACGTGTTGATTAATGGTTAATAAATTTAAAATATAAAGAAGTTAAATCCTATCCATACATTGTTACTATATAACATGGTATAAGATCGTTAAAAAAGTTCATAAATGCTCAAGTTAGGAGAGAATCCCAACCTATAACCTTGAGTAGTAACTCGATATTACATGAAAAGTTAGTAGTTGGATAATAAATAATTTTCTTTCTTTCACTAAACAGTGGAATGCAATTGGTTTCTTGAAAATGTCATAGATCAAGCATTGAATGCATACGTGAGCTCATTTTACTTTGAGCTATATGATAGGAAGATTTCCAAGTCATCTTCTTTTTGTTATCTTTGATGGTGTACTCTTGATTTTTTACTACAAGAAAAATTGTTTTCAGTAGTTTTTAGTGGCATGAAAATAATGTCACTAAGTACTTTCAGCGTCACAAATTTGGCAGTCAAAATTTACTAACACTAGTTTGTGGTGTTATAATTATAGTGACAATGATTACTGTTACTTTGATATCACCAAAATTATGATGCTATAGTATTAAAATGTTCTCTGATATTATATTAGTGTTTATGATTATTGTTACTAAATTGTTAGTGTTTTATTTTTTATTTGAAAATATAAACTTAAATATTGCCTATTGCTTAGCTCGCATTTATTGGCAATTGAGACTATAACGTACTATTAACTATACTAGACATTAAAAAAATAATGAACTCAAACTTTTATTTACATAAAAAATGAGTGTAATAAAAGAATGAATGTATTATTTACAGGCTAATGAGAAATTAAGTTTCATGTACTTGTTCCATCAAATAAAATTAAATCAAATCAGTTTCAAACTTCCAAAAATTAAACTTCAGACGTGATGCTTGAAATTGAAAAGTTGTTGATAAGTTTAGATTGCAACTAGTCTCTGCATATAAAGAAAAAAAATTGATATTAAAAAATATCTATGGTAGACACTTAATATGAGCCTTGCTTACAACATAAACATTATTATTTTTTTCGAATTAGAACATAATCATTATCTAGTGTAACTAATTTATTAAGATGCATCACTACCTTAGTATTGATTAAATATGAGATAGGAAAATACTTTAACGCATTACCTCAATAGAGATTCTTTTAGCAATATCTTTTACACATTCTTTTATAGTATAAAATATTCGTATATAGTTGAGCTAAAAATGTTCTCAACTTTATAAGCTTTAGGATCCAAGGTTCAATATCAATGCACATAGCAAAGATAAGTGGGGGCTAGCATAGCACAACAAAAGGCATACAATTTTTAATATATTCAGTCTACTTCTATCCAAATAAAAACTTAAATTCACAAAGCATATACGAACTCGACAAATATACATTTATTTTCGAAATAAATATAGTCTGTAATATTTACCTTACAAGAAACTAGCTCAGCAATACAACTAAATTATCAACCAGTTGCTTCCACAACTAAGAAACATGATATTTAAGGATAGGAGTGATTACCTATCCTTCAATTTCGTACTAGCTATATATTGACCACCATTTTTGCACATTTTCTATATTCTCCGTATAATTCAGAAGAAAAAAAAAACTCAAATATGGTGAAGTTTCGTTCCTTCAAAACCTATGCATCCAAAAGATTCTTTGGAGTTACTTATGTAAATATTTAATATGAATTTAAATCATATACCATAAGTGATTTAAGAAGTATTTAGATATGGAGGTGTCACCACACGAGATTTATTATGTTCGGGCAAATGAAGGGAAAAAAATTTAACAATATGAAAAAGAATCAGCTCACATAGACATCAAACTAAAAGGGGAGAAAAAGAGAGGAACATATTGCATATTTTAAGCACTTTTAACATGTGCTTCATATTAGCATACTAGCCCCGGCTTGTCGGATTTTTAATCCAGCACTATTGGATCCTTAATCTAACGTTAGACTTCTATGTGAATAATTATGTATTGTGGACTGTCATATAAGGTTAACCTTAATTAAAAGTAATCTATTAAGGTTAACCTTAATTAAAAGTAATCTATTAAGGTTTTTTTAGTAATATGAACTTTAATGTATCTGATAGGGTGTGGGTCTTTAATATCTAGATATTTAAGGGTAATTTTTATTTTTATAATGGACTGAAATAAGAATACCTAAAGACAATAAGAAAAGTAGTCTATATAAATGGTCCTAGTCCCTAGGTCACACGTATCTTTATATTCTTTCTAACGTCTCATTATCAAAGAGAGAGCACAGAGAAAATTAAAAGATTCTCTAAGAGAATGTGTTGATTTAGAAGGCCAATCACACAACTCCAGAGGGCAATTAAGATTATGGATTCAGGCACGCTTTCGTATAATTTGTTATTGATTCTTGGTGATACAATATGAATGTTCCCGAGTTATAGGTGGTGGGTTTCACCAAAAAACTTCTTATTCTAATAAGTGGTATTAGAACCCAGGCTTATCAACATCTCAACCCAACAATCTAATAATAAGGAGAACAAGTGTCAATGCTTCCGACCCAAGACCCCATGTGAGGCGGAGAATGTTGGGGTTATCCCATACTCGTTGTGGAATGGGCCAATCGTGACTTTATACGTGTGAAGGAAAGTTTCACCATTTGAGCTAGCTTTTGGGATTGAGAGAGAGACCCAAGACCACCTATAACTAGAGCGTTTTATGTTTTTGTCTCCCCTTTTACCGTGAAATGTTTGTTTTCTATTCCAAGCAAGTCGTCTCAATGTCTGCTTAAAGATAATAATCATCAAACATTGAACTTTGTTTTGGGAATTAAAAAAAAATGTAATTTATTTTATTTGTGATAGAAAGTAGACAAAAAGAAGTCAAGAAATCACCTAAGGGTCTAGTATTTTTGGTCCTTCCTGTTCTGAACTGGACATTGGACCTTTGCAATCTCCTTCACACAGCAATACCAAGAAATAGTTATAAAACAAAAGAAACAAAAAAGAACATCAACAATTTTAAGATTAAAATCTCAGTTGCGAGTAAGCTAGCTGATCAAAAATTAATTATGAGAAAAAAGAAAACAATTGGATGCAAATTGAAGAATTTGACCTTAAGCTGTTAACCTTAGTTAACATTATAATTTGGATGAAAGAGTGGTTCTGTGACTCTGTTTTAAAGTTCGATTAGCGACAGCGTTTACCTCGACAGCTAAATAGTGTTAAGTGATAGTCACCCTTAATTAGTTTCGGAAAAAGTTGGTATTTCCCTCTGGCATGGAAAAATCACCCTTACATTCAATATCTCTCAACTGAACTAGTAGAGATTCTCCTACTTCCTACGTTGGTAACCAAAGTTAAGCCTTTTGATTGGGATATTTTCATGAGGATCCCTAAAATATGATATAATTTCATTGGATACCCTTCAGGTTTTAGAATTGGCCTCCAATACATATATATTACATACAGTTGCTGTTACACAAATTCAGTTATTAAATGAGATGAATTCTCATGAAATGATATATTATTTTTTATCTTTTTCTTTTTTCCCTCTCCATATTTTCATTGTTTTTTTTTCGCTTTTACTTAATTTTAATTCTATAATAAAGCATCTTTTATAATTACTAAACTAATTTTTTAACTTAATGATTTAATTGACTTAATTTGACTCTATTAAGCTATTAAATCTACTTGTTTTTTTCAACTTAATGAAAATTTCAATCATTAAGTTATTAAGCTAATTTTTTAAACTTTTTACTTGATCTAAAAATTTTGAATGACATAACTATAAGATATTTACTAAAATTTCCTATATAATTAATTTTTTTCATCCTTAATGACCTAAATAAAGCTTACTAATTAGCATGATTATTCAATATTCATCTCCATGACTTGCAATAATATAGTGGTAAATTATTATTATTATTATTATTATTATTATTATTATTACTATTATTATTATTATTATTATTATTATTATTATTATTATTATCATTTTTTTATACTCTTCCAATTAGCATTATTTATCTTTACAATTTTTTATCAATATTTTTCATATCATACATCTTAAACTACAATAAAGTTGATTAAAGTATTCTACTTTAGAATATTCTAGCTTTGAATATTACTATTATTAGAGATTCAGACCAAAAAAATTAATAATAATAAACATGTCATTCAGATTCAGACATTTACATTTATTAAGAATTCATAATAAGAGCTTGTTTGTGAAATGTTTAAATTCTGAAATTTATAAATTCCATTCTTTTTAAAAATTTACTTTTTTTTGGTAACTTCTATTTGATTTTTAGACATTTACATTTGAATAGAAAAATTAAACTTTTGTGCCTTTTTAGACATTTACATTTGGAGGGATATTTTTAGACCAATAAATGAAGGATATGTGGATAATTATAAGGGCAAAATTAGTGCAATATTTGGAGCAATGTAAAAATGCAATTTGGAAGAATTTACTACATTGGATGAGATTAAAAATCAAAGGTCAAGGTTGGACACACCAAGATATCTATGGAAAAGAATAAACCTAAAGCAAAATGAATATTCTTGTCTTTTTTCTCTAAATATGAAACATAACCCTAAAAATATTCTCACCTTTTAACTTAAGAACGACGTTTAACCCTGATAAGCACTCTCCTTACCACTAGCCTCCACTATATGAATGTCTTAATCACTCATATTTGGGGCTCTCTCTCTCTCTCTCTCTCCTCTCTCTCTCTCTCTCCCTCTCTCCATCTTTTAGATCATCGCCAACTTCTCCATTTTTGGAAGTCAATTTTCATTTTCCACCTTCATCATTTTCTCCACCAAATTATCACTCTTTATATCTTTATCCACCATCTTCATCTTTATCAACACCAAACATCTCTATATAGTTATTGAGCTTTTATTATTTATCTTGGATAATGTACTCATGTAACCTCTCATTAATGACTTGCTCCCGTGGAAATGGGCTAAAGGCCAAATCACGTAAATATTATGTGTTCTTTATATTTATACATATTTTGCTATATTTTCAATTTGAGGTCAAAATTATGTCTCACAAATGAGATTACTTTAGCTACTTGAGTTACGCTAAGGATTCTTCAAGATCACTTGAGCTATCCCTTGAGCTCACATCAACTCCCTACTCCCAAATTAATTCTTACGGGCTCCATTGAGCTCTTCCGATTGTTCCCTATATGACTACCTCAGCCAGCACACATATCACTTTAGGTCATCACCTAGTGTACCTCTGCCATATCACCTACCCTAGATATCAAAAAGACACACATAAACCCAAACTTAGTACATGCTCTTCTCAAATATAAATTTATTTGTTTGAATTAAATTTGAGTTGGATCTTGCAAGAACTACTCAATAGATTCGAATTGGATCGATCCTAGCCAAAATTTGGTGAAGACAAATATATTTATTTCCTAAACTATAAAACTTCATTTCTTTACTATTTTAACTTACAAGAGCATATATGTCAAATAATCATATTTAAGATGATTTTTATTTGCAAGAACAAATAAAATGTCACTTTTTAAGATGGTTTTTATTTATAAGAACAAATAAAATGTCACTTGTATTCATATACTAAAAAAATAAAAAACAAAAATGTTATTCATATATTTGTATTTGGACTCATTCATACTACACTACTACATGTAAATTCAAACCTATTTATATCTCACAAAACAAACAGATTACCTAATTCAGGTATGTTTATATTTTAGACCAAAACACAAACTCTACCTAGTTGTGGATGTTTTAAAACCCATATCTAATTTATTTGTGTTTATCAAATAATTAGACTATCGTGGATGCGAATTAATTTTGCAACTCATCATCCTATCAATTTTTTTGAAATTTTAAAATTTTCTTAAACCATTGATCGAAGAAGTTACAGACATTTCATTTTATACTTGACGAAGCGGAATTGTAAAGATAGAGAAAACAAGTCTCTGAACCAAAAGTTTATTGAATAATTGAGTCTGAAAAAAAGTTCCCCAAACAATGACAATGTCTCTCTATTTATAATAGAGAAAACCTACTCCCCTAAGTTAACTTAAAAATGGGAAACTAAATCTTAAAATTCTTAAAATAAAAGATACTTTACTAAGTTAACTAAATCTCATACCTTAATTAATTCTAATAAAAATAGAAAGTCCTAAAATAATAAAATACCATAATTGACTCTAATTAAAATAGAAACTCCTAAAATGATAAAATCCTAGAATCTTAAAATTCCCAAAATAACTCCCTACATCAGTCCCCTTCACTTGGAAAAGAACTCGTCCTCGAGTTTGGCTTGTACAGCGCCTCATCATCTGGATGGTATTCGAACAGATCCGCCACATTGAATGTGTGAGAGATAATCCAGTTATCCGGTAGTTGGAGTACATAAATGTTGTCATTAATCTTCCGTGTGACACGAAACGGTCCTTACTTGCACTTCTCCAATTTAGTGCGAATACCAGGGAAACGATTTTGCCGCAAATACGCCATCACCAAATCACCCTCCTGAAACACCTTCTTACGTCGATGTTTGTCTGCCTCAGCCTTGTACTTAACATTGGCAGCCTCTAAATGGGCTCGTACCTCAGCATGAATCTGCAACCCCTTTTCTGCCACATTGTCCGCTGCTTTACTCCCTCCCAATGTTGTGGGCATGATAGCCAGATCACAAACCTGTCGTAGGGAACAAATATAGACAACCTTAAAAGGGGTTTTGCCAGTAGATCGATTCACCATACTATTGTAAGCAAACTCGACCTGAGGCAAGGCAGCTTCCCAGTTTCGTTGCTTATCACCACAAACACAGCGCAACATGTTGCCCAAAGTGCAATTGACCACCTCCGTTTGACCATCTGTCTGGGGATGGAAGGCACTACTAAACTGCAACTGAGTGCCAAACTTATCCTAAAGGTGTTGCCAGAATTTACTGATAAACTTCACATCTCTGTCAGAAGTAATAGTCTTTGGAACACCAAGCAAACGTACTATCTCAAGAAAGAACAAATGCGCCACTGAAGCAGCATCTTCCGTCTTCTTACACGCAATAAAGTGCGCCATCTTCGAAAACCTATCAACCACCACCAATATCGAATCACGATCAATCCTTGTACGCGGCAATCCCAATACAAAATCCATGGATAGGTCCAACCAAATATTGTCTGCTGTCCAGATTTGTGCTTAAGAACAAAAGTGAACTTCTGCATGTAACTCACCCATCTCGCATGCAGCTTGCTCAAGTTTTGCTGGCAATTAAAGTACTTTAGTGCATGGTGGTCACTGTAGAGCACGGACTCTTTTTGAATCAATTAATGCTCCTACGTCTTCAACGCCCTAAAGATGGCATAAAACTCTTAGTCGTAAGTAGACCATTTCTGTCGCGCCTCATTCAATTTCTCACTCGTATATTCAATTGGTCGCCCTTCTTGGGAGAGAACCGCCCCAATTCCCTTACCAGAAGCGTCACACTCAACCTCAAATAACTTGTCAAAGTTTGGCAAAGCTAAAACAGGAGCGGTGGACAACTTCTCCTTCAATAAAGTAAAACTCAATTTTTCTTCTTCTCCCCATTTGAATTTTCCTTTCTTGAAGCACTCCGTAATAGGTGCGGCTATAGTGCTAAAACCACGAATAAACCTTCTATAAAATGTTGTCAGCCCATGAAAACTCCTAACTTCACCCACAGTCTAAGGCGTAGGCCATTCTCTAATATCTTGTATCTTCGACTCAATAGCTCTAATCCTATCCATACCAACTATAAAACCCAAAAACTCCACATTACTCTGCAGGAAGCTACACTTCTTCAAATTAATGTAAAGCTTATTCCTTCGTAACACCTCCATAACCATTCTCAAATGCTCCAAATGTGACACCACATCAACATAATACACCAAAATATCATCAAAATATACCACAACAAATTTGCAAGAAAAAGGTTTAAAAACCTGGTTCATTAAGCTCATAAAAGTGCTTGGTGCATTGGATAATCTAAAAGACATCACGAGCCATTCACACAGCCCTTCCTTTGTCTTGAATGCTATTTTCCACTCATTTCCAGGCCTAATCCAAATCTGATGATACCCACTGCGCAGGTATATTTTTGAAAAAATCCGAGCACCATCTAACTGATCTAGCAAATCTCGAAACGTCGGAATAGGAAAATGATACTTCACTGTAATCTGATTAATGCGCCTGTTGTCCACACACATACGCCAACTCCCATCCTTTTTTGGTACCAACAAAGCTGGAACAGCACATGGGCTCATACTCTCACGAATGAAGCCTTTTTGCAACAATTCATCAACCTGTCCTTGTAAAATTGTATGCTCATGAGGACTCATGCGATAATGGGGCAAGTTAGGTAAACTTGCACCTGGGACTAGGTCTATATGATGTTGGATATCTCGCAAAGGCAGTAGCCCTTCTGGCATCTCTGATGGGGTAATGTCAGCGAACTTAGCTAACAATAGTTGTACCTCTCCAGGAATAGAAGTCATTCCGGACTCATCTTCTTTCTATAGTTTCTTGCAACCATCACAATCTTCTTCTAAATGTCCCTTCACAATAGCCAGAAAATTTTTCCCTTCAGCGTTAGAATTTTTCTTCTTGTTTGTCAAAGGCACTAAACGAACTTTCTTACTATTCCACCAAAACTCGTATACATTATCCCTTCCTCTATGCATTGCGTCCATATCAAATTGCCAAGATCTCCCCAATAAAAGATGACACACATCCATATCTACTACATCACACACCACATCACTCTTATAAATTTTTCCAATGGAGAAAGGAACACGACATACCTCCGTCACTCGCGTTTCTGTCCATTTCTTTATCCATCCAATTCTATAGGGTGCTGGATGCTTTTCTGTTGAAAGTCCCATCACGTCAACTAACGCCTTGGAAACTATATTTTCACTACTACCACTATCAATTATCACATTGCATACTTTATCATTGATGGTGCCACGTGTTCTAAAAATCTTATTGCATTGGTTATCTTTTTCAAATTTGGGCGCCAATAAAATTTTCTGCACAATACAGTTTAGTAACTCTCCCTCATTTGCTTCCAACTCCAAGGCCTCCTCACCGCCTTCATCTTCAATATCATTCACCTCTGCTTCACCGATTTTAGCCTCTACTAAATTCAAATTTTTAGAACCCCAATCATTCGATCTATGCCTTGGTTCTCCACACGTAAAGCACTTACTCGGCATAGGCTTTGCATAAGGATTATTCTGCTGTCTAGGTGGCTGCTACTGTCTAGACAGCTGCTGCTGCACTGTTTGTTGTACCTAACTATTACCAAGCCAAGTTTTCTGCTTGTTTTCAATTCCCACATTGTTTGGTCTATTCTACACATTAGTGAGCTGTCTCTGTTGAGCTCTAGAAACAACACGTTGCTTCCGTTCTTCTAACTTCTTTGCCCTATCAACCGTTGTACCCATATCCCAGATCGCGTCTACGATTTCATCTTGTAACTCTTGCTTCAATCCGCCAAGATACTTTGTAACTATCCAAAACTCTGGCTCATCCATATTATTTCTTGTATGCAAACGATAAAATTCATCCGTATATTCATCAACACTGCGATTTCCTTGCCTGCAATTTTGATATTTCACGTACAACTGCTGTTGGTAATCTGCCGGCAGGAAATATTCTTTCATCATCCTCTGCATCCTAGGCCACGATTTGATCAATGGCTTTCCCGCAACTCTTATTCGATTCTGAATGTTTTGCCACCATGCGGATGTTGCGCCCTTCAATTTAAACGCCACAAACTTAACCCTTTTACCCTGTAGAATCTTCATATACTGAAAAAAAACTTTCTACATGTAATATTCAGTCTAAAAATTCTTCGACATGCATCCCACCATAAAAATATGCAATATCCACGTTAATCTTGTATTATGATCTCTTCCCATGACTGCTATCATAATCCTCAGCGTCTTCTTCTTCTAAATCGTTGTCTAATTCTTTACACATGCGCGGCGGTACTCGCCTCGCGAGTTGTAGGTTCTGCGGTATGACTTCGCGATTGAAACCCTGTCGAACCTCTTCATCGCCATAATCCTGAGATTGTTCATCGTGATTGACTCTTTGAATTCTTGCCTCACGATTAGCCCTTCGCTATTAGCGTCTCTCTTGGTTTTCTTGCGTGGAAAGTCCAAGACCCTCGAGTGCCCGCTCTATCGCCACCAATCTCGGGTTATAGACATCTTCCATCACTTGCAAGGCTGCTTCTACGGCCGCCTGTCTGACAGCCTCCACAGACCGTGCCTGCATCCCTTGATCATCATCTTCAGGATGGATATTCCTTTGTTCGTGTGGTCGTACCATGATGACAAGCGAACTTGCTCTGATACCAACTGACGAAGCGGAATTGTAAAGATAGAGAAAAGAAGTCTCTGAATAAAATGTTTATTGAATCTGAAAAAAAAAGTTCCTCAAACAATGACAATGTCTCTCTATTTATAATAGAGAAAATCTACTCCCCTAAGTTAACTTAAAAATGGGAAACTAAATCTTAAAATTTCTAAAATAAAAGATACTTTACTAAGTTAACTAGATCTCATACCTTAATTGACCCTAATAAAAATAGAAAGTTCTAAAATAATAAAATACCATAATTTACTCTAATTAAAATAGAAACTCCTAAAATAATGGAATCCTAGAATCTTCAAATTCTCAAAATAACTCCCTACATCAATACTACATTGATCAATGTAATGCATTTTATTAGTCGGATATTTTAAGATTTTTCCGTCATTTATTGTTGAGTTTGTGACTAGACTTGTAATCTCATTTTTCCCTTTATTTTTTTCGTACTCAAAGTCTCAAACTCTGAAGCGATTGGAAGTGAACGTACCTCTCATATTGAGAGTGGACCACTGTATATCAATGTGTTGATTAATAACATGTTTATTCTTTTGCTCTCGGTAGCCAGTAAACGAGTAGTGTTTTAATCCATAACACATTTTTATTATAGAAGGACCTTGTTGTGTTATCTAGCTAGGTAAATCAATAAAGTATGTCCTTATATGGAGCTTCTATCACAGATTTGTATGGAGGAAATGGTGTGATCGGATTATAATTAGCCACCACTAGAAAATACATGCATGCATGATTTGAATGATTTTAATTAGAAGGTATTAATTATTATTAGCAATTTAATTTTCTTACTTTAAAGGTATGTTAAATGCATTGAGATAAAAGAAGAGTCAAAAGTCAAAACTCCCTTTGAGAAGACAGTACATGAGATGCTTCCCAAGATTCTGTACATAGTATAGCTAAGGCAGCATCAGCTTGCTGAATGCAAAAACTTCAATAATGAGAGTTTGTAAGGTAATTTTGGTCATAGCAAATATTATAAAGTCCAATACTAATGCTGCTGCAGCCAGCGAATGAACACGCCCAAGCTCACTACCGTTAGGACATTACCGGTGACACAGTCAACTAAAGTGAAATTGAGAGAAATGAAGATAAAATGGACACATGTATTTTACATGAGAAACCCTCTAAATAATTTGGTATAAAAAATCATGGGAAAATGTAGAAAGATTTTACTATTTAAACGACAATTACAATAATTTCTATCTAAAAAAAGAAGTGATAATTACATGCACTTTTTCTTGTATTTATTAAGAGAAAATAACTCTCTCGGACAAAATTGACATGCCTAGCTCAAGCTTACTATGTAATACATCATATTTAAGATCTTTATAATAAATATAAATATATTATTTTAATAATATAATCATTTAGATTTTTAAAATTATTCCAAATATTAAAAAATATTTTAATATTATTAGCCTACCAAGCAGAATAAATTATTTATATTATATTTGTATGTATGAAAAAATTTAAAAGTTTACTTTATTAGTTACTATTTAAAGAGTAACTTATTGAAAATTTAAGGGTCTGCATGGCATTTTCCCAAAATTTGAGGTTTAGTTGTCCTTTCCCTTAATCTATACTAGGAAATATAACCGTGCTTCGCGCGGCTTTGAAAAACAAATTATTATTATCATTTTTTCTTACTTTGCACTTGATGAAATTAATGATTTTTTTAAAAAAATGAGGCAACCTTATAAAACTAATGTTATATATGAAAGTTAATTACTTTTTTGTTAACTTTAAAAATATATATTAATGTGTATAGTATAAATGTACAGACCTTAAACTTTTTGTAATTGTTGATAAGTTTCAAGTTATATTAAATTTGCTAATCTGTTAGAACTTTTATATCTCTTTTTTTCCAACCATTTCTAACAATCTCAATATCACCCACACCACATAAACTTCCAACAACATCTGTAATATCATGAAAAAATAACATAAACATGTTAAAACATAAGGATCAATAATTTCTAATATACACTTAAAGATTAACAAACATTAATAATTAAAATAAATACCTGAGAGGATTGTGTTATTATTCATACGTAAATCATCAAATTCGGATATAAGAATTGGAATCCATTGATCGGAATCTTAACAGTTCCTTCTTCTAACCTCTTAAGTGAAGTTATAACCAAGACAATAATTTTACACTTATTTGAAAGTGGGCTGTACTCGCCTGTAATTGAAACAACTTTCAAATTCTTGACACTGTACAAAGAACCCTCACTCAACATGTGCCTAAACTTTATCACTAATTTTTTCCTAATTGTTGCATGCATTAGATTTTCCTATGAAAAAAAAAAATGCTACGTTAAGTGTAAAACAATTCGGAAAAAAAATTAGAGAAAACAATGGGAGAAGGAATTTTTTATACAACCTTTTGATCAATAAAAATCATGTCCACACAAATCAATTGTCCATTCTTCTTGGTATTAATAGACTCCCACATCCTACAAAGCCTAACCCTTGTCATCCAACTATCTTTATCATTGTTCAACTCATGAAGGAAACAGTACTCCATGAAGCACACAATACTATAAATTCAAATAAGTCAAAAAATAGAAGCACAAGAATATTTTTAAAGAGAATGTTGGTTAAATAATAAAAAAATCCCAAACATAACAAATTTTAAATATTTAATGTTTATAGAGTTTGAAGAAGTTAAAAGACACTAAACAAAAGGTTGCATAATTAAATATGAGTTATGACATTAAAATTAGACCCTAGTGGCATTGGTGAGGGAAGATGAAGGAACACTCCTTCCTATATTAATTGATGTATTTTAAGCCACTAAAGTTTAGTTGTTGGCTTAATAAAATAAATGAATGTTTCAAGACTTATAATTAATTATTATTAATGGTTACGTATTGTTGATTTTAAATATAAAGAAGAAGAGACATGTAATCTTTTGTAATCTAATAATTATTTTATATTTTTAATATTTTGTAATGTAATTATTTTTTAATCTCAACCAATATATTAGATAATAGAGAATATAAAAAGATGAGAAATAATGATACCACAAATCTTAAATACTTAATGTTTATAGAGTTTGAAGAAGCCAAAAGACACTAAATAAAATGTTGCATAATTAAATATGAGTTATGGCATTAAAATTAGGCCCTAGTAGCATTGGTGAGGGAAGATGAAGGAACATTTTGTTAGCCTAAAGGGCTATACATAATGTAATTTTGATGATAACAAACATATGTATTAAGTGATTTAATAAATATTGTATTTCACATTTTCACTAGTTTTTTAAGGGTAATATTTATGTAAGTGAATCAAGTGAAATCAAGCTCAAGACACTCAACGGACAACGGCGAAATCAAGAATAAAGTTTAGAGCTCAACAGACAAATTAGTGCGATAAATTCTTGTAAAGCCAGTATGATTTAATTGATGTATGATTTATCATTTGAGAAGCTCAAGAGATTAATTTAATTAATTACTTTTTATAAACTAAAAGGTTTTATTTTTATAAGATATAGTACCTTGTGGTTTTGAGAAATTTGGACTTAAATGCAAAGTTTTGAAATCTTTGATTTTAATAAGTATTATTATTGAATTTCAGAGTTGGACCTTTTTACAAACATTTGAAATGTTTTGGGTCATACTATAATTTATGAATATTTTGGACTAAAGTGAAAGATTTTGAGAACTTTGAAAAATATGGGTATTATGTTGAAATTGAAAAGGACCTTTTTGTAAAATAATAATATCTTTGGGGTCATATCATAAATTTAAAAAGTTTTGGAAAGACAATTATTATTAGGAGATTCTGGAATTGGACCTATTTGTAAAGTTTTATGACATTTTGGGTCATAGTATAATTATAAAAAGATTTGGGCTAAAGTGTAATTGTAGTGAACAATGTTACTGTAGCAAAATTCAAAAATAACGGTAATATCACTGTTCATGAGCGGCTAACCGCTTGGGCGTGGGAATTTGCCTATAACGGCTAGTTTTCGGGCTTTAACTAGAAAAACTCAACTCCAACTTCATTTTAAAAACGAATACAAGGAAAAACAAGATCATATAACATATATTGAGCTTCCATTTCGCAAATCATCATTTATTGAATCATCATTGAGCTATAATTTGTTATCTACTCTTAAAGAGAGTTTCATTATTGTGATTTTCATTTATCATCAAATTGTGAGTGTACAAGTGTGAGAAACACTTGGGGTGAAGAGATTGGGGAGATAATCTCTTGTTGTAAAGGTCCATTGACATCTTGGAAGTCAATTGTAAACATTTGAAGCCTTGGGAGGCTTGGACAGTGAAATTCTCAAGCTGGGTGTGCTTGGAGGCGTGAACGTAGGCGGAGATAGCCGAACCACGTAAAAATTCTTGTGTTTGTTTTCTCTTCCCTTACTCTTTTAATATTGTGCTTGATTGAATTTATTGTTTTTGATTTGATTAAGGCAATAGATTAAATTGTTGTGCGAATTGTATTGCATAATTTTAAAATCCCAATTCACCCCCCCTCTTGGGTTGCATAACTTGCATTTCACATTCCTTCCTATATTAATTGATGTATTTTAAGCCACTAAAGTTTAGTTGTTGGCTTAATAAAATAAATGAATGTTTCAAGACTTATAATTAATTATTATTAATGGTTACCAAAATAATTTTAAAATTATTTTAGATAGAATAGAAGCTTTTTCTTCTTCTTCTAAGGTCCAGATAGCCCCAGATAGTGCTCAATCTAGTAAGATTGGTGTACTAGAATATGACAATGTTTCTATAGCCTCTTCAGACATAGAAGCATTTAAAGAAGAACCATATGTTCCCCAAACCAACAAAATCCATTGGGAATTAGCCCTACCTGCTGTCAAGACTCCACCAAACCTAGCTATAGATAATAGACCGAGTGCTTTAAATCAATCGCGATTTAATGCATCTTCTGTCTATGAGTAGAATATTGACGGTATGTCTGAGTACAACATCTTAGGATTGTTGCAATAGATGACCATGGCAGCTAATGCCTATAAAACTCAGGCGGGAACTTCTAATTGTGCCATAGCAGAAATTCTCGTTGCCCCATTCTTGATGAGTTCAATAGTCCAATTCAGGATGCTGTTGCTACCCTGATTTTGACTATATCCCTTCATTTCATAGGCGACCCTTCGCACCTTAGGGATAAGAACGCTGAGTTACTACACAATCTAAGGTGTAGGAAACTTAGTGAATTCCAAAGCTATAAAACCACTTTTTTTACCAGACTCTTCCTTAGGGATGATGCTAACCATGTAACCTGGAAAGAACAATTCCTTGCCGGTTTACCTACCCTCTTAGGAGAAAAGGTTAGAAATTCCATTAAAGCCTTGTACGAAAACCGCATTCCTTATGATGAGCTCACCTTTGGTGAACTTGTCAGCTTTGTGAATAAGGAAGGTTTAAAGATCTGTCAAGACTTGAAATTACAGAAACGACTAAAATGGGAGCTTAGAAAGTCTAAGCAAGAATTAGGTAGTTTCTGTAAGCAATTCAATTATGACCCCTTTAAAACTTCCACTTCCAAAAATTGTAATGGTAAGTGTTCTTCAAAACCTTACAAAAAAACATTACAAGTCTAAAACACATAGAAAACCCTTTCAGGATTTTAGAGAACTTTCTTATAAGAAACCTTCAAGGCCTTATAAGAAACCTAACTTCTCTAAAAAGAAAGACTTTAGACCCAAACAAAAAGCTCCTTTTAACTACAAAGAAGCCATATGTTACAAATGTGGAAAGAAAGGCCATACTGCAAAGTTTTGCAGAATGAACAGAAAGCTCCATGAGCTTGGCCTTGATGAAGAGATTCTTTTTAAAGTAGCCCCTTTACTTGTAGAGTCTTCTGACTCTGAGTCTTCTATGACGGGAGATAGTGAACCTCTACAGGTTGATGAGCTAAATGACTCTGAATCTGTTTCTTCCAGTAATTTCGACACCAGTAATTCAGATTCCCATTTAAAGAAAATCAATGTTTTGACTAAAGACCAAGAAACCTTTCTTGAGCTTGTTAAACATATTTCTGATCCGAATCTTCAGAAAGAATACCTTGATAAACTTTTAAAAACCCTGGATTCTAATAAAGCAGAAACATCTAAAGTTCCAATTGTTAAAAAGAATTCATATGACCTTACTGAAATCTTGAATAAAAAGAAAACAAAGAAAACAATCCCCAATATCCAAGATCTTCAGAAGGAAATCAAAGAAATCAAACTTGAGATTAAAGAATTACAAGAAAAACAAAAGAATGATTCTGAAACTATTCAACTTCTCATACAAAAACAATTAGAAGATAATTCTGATAAAGAAGTTGAATCCGATGGTGATAATGAACAAAATCTTGAAAACATTGAATCCGTACCCAATGATTTTCTGTTTGTTTTAAAACAAATCACCACCAGAAAATACTTGATTAAAATCACTTTAATTTTTTCTAAAGATTTTGAAATCGACACCATTGCCCTCTTTGACACTGGTGCCGAATTAAATTGCATTAAAGAAGATATTGTCCCTAAAAAATTTCATGAAAAGACAAATGAAAGACTCTCAGCCGCCAATAATTCAAAACTAAAAATTAAATCAAAAGTTGATGCCTCAGTGCATAACAATGGTTTTGAGTTCAGAACTTCATTTCTTCTTACAAATGACATACACCATACTGTCATTTTATGAACTCTGTTTATAAATCTCATCACCCCATATACTGTAAATTATGATAGTATATCTTTTAAAGCAAAAAACAAAAAGCTTGTTTTCCCTTTTATTGAGAAACCCAAAACAAGAAATTTAAATATTGTTAAAGCTTGTTCTGTTTACCAGAACCAAATCAATGCCATACTTAAATCCAAACAAAATAACTTGTTTTGTTTAAAGAAAGATTTAAGTTTACAAAGAATCGAGAACCAATTACAAAATGATTTTATACAAAGAAAAATCAATGATTTTAAAAACCTCATTGAAAAAGAAATATGTGCTGATTTACCATCTGCCTTTTGGAACAGAAAACAACATTTAGTAGATTTACCTTATGAAAATTCTTTTGATGAAAAAAAAATACCCACAAAAGCTCGCCCAATCCAAATGAACATAGAATTGGAACAATACTGTAAAGATGAGATAAAAGACCTAGAAACTAAAGGACTCATTGTAAAATCTAGATCCCTATGGTCTTGTGCCGCTTTTTATGTAAACAAAAATTCTGAAATAGAAAGAGGAACACCAAGACTTGTAATAAATTACAAACCCTTAAATAAAGCATTAAAATGGATTAGGTATCCTATACCTAATAAAAAAGATTTGCTCCAGAAATTGTGTTCTGCCTTCATTTTTTCAAAATTTGACATGAAATCTGGTTTTTGGCAAATTCAAATTCACCCTAAAGACCGCTATAAAATTGCTTTCACTGTTCCTTTCGGACAATATGAATGGACTGTTATGCCATTTGGTTTAAAGAATGCACTCTCAGAATTCCAAAGAATTATGAATGATATTTATAACCCTTATTCCGAATTTTGTATTGTTTACATAGACGATGTGTTGATTTTTTCCCAGACTATTGATCAACATTTCAAACATTTAAAGACTTTTTATCTTGCCACTCGGAAGGCTGGTCTAGCCATTTCTAGTTCCAAAGTCTCATTGTTCCAAACAAAAGTCCGATTCCTTGGTCATTATATTTCCAAAGGAACAATTACCCCTATCGAAAGATCTCTCGCATTTGCTGATAAATTTCCTGACAAAATTCTTGATAAAACTCAATTGCAGAGATTTCTTGGTAGTTTAAATTATGTTCTTGATTTCTGCCCTAACATCAATAGGATGTCTAAACCTTTGCATGATCGGTTAAAAAAGAATCATGTTGCATGGACAGATGAACATACTAAAGCTGTTAAATTAATAAAGAATTCTGTGAGAAACATCCCATGTTTATTTCTTGCAAATCCTGCATTACCTAAAATTGTTGAAACAGATGCATCAGATTTAGGTTATGGAGGTATATTAAAACAGAAGGCAGATAATAAAGAACAAATAGTACAATATGTTTCTGCCCACTGGAATGAATGTCAGAAAAATTATTCTACTATTAAAAAGGAGATTCTTTCTATTGTTTTGTGTATATCAAAATTCCAAAGCGATTTATTGAATCAAAAATTTTTACTTAGAATTGATTGCAAAGCTGCAAAACATGTTTGGAAAAGGATGTTCAAAATATTGCCTCAAAACAAATTTTTGTAAGATGGCAAGCTATTTTAAGTGTTTTTGATTTTGATATTGAGTTTATTAAAGGCGATACAAATTCTATCCCTGATTTTCTAACCAGGGAATTTCTCCAAAACAGATAATGCCACCAAAAAGACGAGACAAGAGGAAGGGTATTGCTAAAGACCCTGAACCTAAAGCCACCACTAAAGCCTCACCAACAGCAACCCCTAAAGAAAAACTACTTTCCTCGGCAATGCCAATCAAATCTTGGATTGACATTGTTGAAGAACAAGAGGCCCATGAAGCCCATTCTAAAGCCATTTCCTCTCAAGACCAGGTAAATGAATGGATGAAATCCATTTTTAAATCCCCTGAACTTATGCTTGCTTTACAAAGTTTTTCTCAAAGCTAAAAATCTTTAAAAGAGATTTCTGAAAAAGAAAGCCCTAAAGAAATTTCAAAAACTTCTCAAAATATAGTTGTTTCTGGTGAAAGCTCATCTTCACAGATTGTTCTTTCACAACCAACATTTTCAAAGAAAACTTCTGATTGGATTAATAAAACCCATTTCCAAAATGTTTTAACTATGGAAGATGGATTTTATCATTCTGATCCTTTCCAAGCTGCATTAAAGATTTTCCCGAAAGGCTGGTTTTTCAAACCTTGGGATCTATCAAAACCCCAGCCTTATTATCAAGCCATTTTAGAATTCACTGAGTCTGTCAAGTTCAAACATTTCTTCCTCAGTGAATCTCATTCTGAGCCTGCCTATTCTACGGCAACTATTCTTAAAGTCTTAAGCCTAAAGCAGTGGAATGACCAACTCCACAAGTCAAAAGTTTTTCCCGCCAATTTCCAAAGAGCCTTAAACCATTGCTTATCTTTCTCCTATTGGGATTACCAACAAGCAAGGTTTAATACCTTTTTTATCCAAAACCCTAAAAAGACCTATTCCTGGTTGTTTTTCTTCAATTCAAAAATAACCGTTCAAAGTCTCCCAAACTGGTTCCAACAATAGTGGAATTATTTTGGGCCAAGCCCAGATATCCTTACTCCAAATGCCACCTACTGTTTAAATCTTTTTAAATCCCATTATACTCCTTCTGAGTCTGAGAAAAGATTCCCTCATTTTCTCTGTTTTTGTACAAATTTCTTCCTTCCTTGGGTTTGGATGTGGAATTTCCAATACCACACCATAGATACCCAACTTGTTTTACAAAGAACCTTCAAAGTAAAATTGTGGTCTAAATTTGACGAACAGACCAAACTGTCTGAAGCCACGGTCAATACTTGGCTCACTGCACGGGGCCTCCTTGCCCCTAAAATTCAAGATGTTAAAGCCCAAAGTACCTTTCTTGCGCAAAGAACTAAGGCCCAGTCTCTCTTGGCCAGTGCAAAGACTGAAGAAGAATATTTTAAAGTAATGCAACAGCTTCTTGCATTAAGATCAGAACCTTCGGTTGCGAGTTCTGATTCAAGCACCTCTGGAGATGCTGAACCCTTCATTTCTCTCGCAGATGAAAATGAAGATGACTGCTTCGGGATTTTCTCTCCATTAAAGCATTAAAGCTTTGTAAAAAAAAAAAAAGAGTAAATTTCCATTTCTGTAATCCCATTTGTATTTTCTGTGTAATTACGTTGTATCTTTGGGTGGTCCCCTGGACACAAGTGAGAGCGCACATGTCTCTTCACCCAATTTTGTCTTTTTTAAAGCCCCTTTCATGATGTTGTCCGCCAGCTACGTATAAAGTCAAAAATTCATAAAGAATCATTTGGTTTGTAAAAATGGGGGTTCATAAAGAATCTTAAACTACAGTCTCGCTACAGTTGAAGCTACAGACTCGCCACGGTTCAAGCTTAAGTTGTTTTATATTCAAAGCTTTGTAACATTTTCTTTTCAGAGTTTTGTTTACAACATTTGCTTTCTCTCTCTCGGGAAATCAGGATCAAGACTTCAAGGAAAATCATTCCTGTCTTGTAATTTTCCCTTTCTAACAAAAACTTGTAAACATTCTCCATTGTAAAGCTCTCGGATTCAAACAATCAATGTAATATGCAATTTTATGGACTGTTATAACAGGTTGGAAAGGGAGATTTATTACAGAAGGAATTTTTGAAAATTTCCTTTCTAATGAAGGAATGCTTGAGCATGAATCTTTATCGGAGAATCTTGTAGATGTAGATCTCCTAAAGGATAGTTTGACTTTACCATCAGAATACTGAGTCACACTTTGTAACTCTGTATTTGGCTCAAGTTGTTTAGGAATCACTGATGCAGTGGCTCCTTCAAGAATCCATTCGTCTGGAAGATTGACATCTTTCCATTGGATTGGTTTTGGAATAACTGTGTTGGCTTTAGACAGGTCAGTCTGTAAGAGAAGAGTCTCATCTCTTTTTGACTGAAATTTGTGTTGCGTGTTAAACGCAGAAATCATGGCTTTGTAAGAAATTTTATAAATTAAGGCTACAGGAATAGATCCCTCAATCATATCATAATTGTGGGTCTTGATTTGTAAAATCATGCTTTTTAAAATGTTCTTGTCTTTTAAGGAAATTGTTATGTTCGGATAACAATTAAATGAAATGGGGCCTTTACAAAGACTTGATTCTATACTACTTAGTAAAGAATCATCAAAAGAGATGAATCGCCCATCTCTTAGGACAGCAAGTATAGAGGTATTTAAGCCTTCTTTTGTTAAGGGTTTTATACCCACTTGTATTAAGCCGATGTGAATATAATTAAAGTTTTTATGTTTTAATTTCTTTAAAGATTGTTCTGAAAACAAATGAATTGTTTCAAAAGGCTTTGAAAGGGTTATGTCACGTTCTTCAGTCTTTATAACGTAATCATTCTTTAAAAAATCAAGTTTTTTTGTTTTATAAATCATTTCTTTATTAACCTTTGGTAATTCCTAATTATCAATTGCTTTATTGAAGTCTTCGATAACAAATTCTTCCGAATTCACAACATTCTTTGAATCACTAGTTCTTCCAAAAGAAGAGCTAGAAAAGGACGATGCTCTACAGAGCAGAGAATCCATGGGTAAAATCTGTATCCTAGTTTTAGTCTTGTCGGTATGGCTACAATCCAAGGCTAAGAATTGGTTTTACTGCCCTTCAACCAAATCGGTGAAATACAAGTATGCAACCCAAGAGGGGGGTGAATTGGGATATTAAAAATTATTCAATTTTAAAACAAAACTCAATGCAAATCTAAGACGGATTTAAAGCAATAACAAATAAATCAATCAAGCACAATAAAAAGATTAAGGGAAGAGAAAACAAACACAATGATTTTTACGTGGTTCGGCAATCCCCGCCTACGTCCACGCCTCCAAGCTCACCGGGCTTGAGGATTTCACTAAGCAAGCCTCCAAGGCTTCAAATGCTTACAATTGACTTCCAAGGTGTCAATGGACCTTCACAACAAGAGATTATCCCCAATCTCTTAACCCAAGTGTATCCCAACACTTACAATCTTTTAACTTGATTTTACAAAAAAGATTACAAATGAATCTCTCTCACACAATGTATTTGATCACAAGTGAAAGCTCAATGTGTGAATGAATGAGATGAATACAAGAATTTAAAGCTCAATGAAAGTTGTATTCTCAATATTTTGCTCAATGATGATCGTTGGAAAACTTCTTGTTTGAATTGGATTGAGCTTATTTATAGTTGGAGCTGAAAACTAGCCGTTATTGACTTTCTGCACACTGTCGGATCGCCGCTAACTAGATGTCGGATCGCCGTTTGACTGGTCAATATGACCGTTGGTGCTGATTTTCAAATCGTCGGATCGCCGTTATCTAGATGTCAGATCACCGTTTAGGTCCAGAGGCTAATCTTCAGTTCTGTTAAATATCGGCGAGCCGTTTATCAAATTGTCGGATCGCCGTTTAGGTCCAGAGACTAATCTTCAATTCTGTTAGATATCGGCGAGCCGTTATCAAGATGTCGGATCGCCGTTTTCTACAGTAACTGCTACAGTGGAATATTTCCCAAATTTATAGTTTGGCCCAAAACTTTATAAAACTATGTTACGGTCCAAAACGTTATAAAACTTTGCAAATAGGTCCAATTTCAGAATTTCCAAATAATGCTTTGTTAATCCCAAAACTTTTTGAAATTATGGTATAGCCCAAAATGCTACGACACTTTTCAAATAAGTCATTCTCCAAAATTTCAAGCAATACTTGTTTATTTCAAAGTTTTCAAAATTCTTTCAATTAAACCATAAACTTTGAAAAACAACCAATTTCATAAAATCATTTTTCCGTTAAATATGAAACATTTATAATGTGAAAATAATGATTTATTTAAAAAGAATAAAAACAATCAATTTCATAAAATCATTTTTCAATTAAATATAAGACCTTTAAAATGTGAAAATAATGATTTATTTAAAATGTATAAAAAATAATTTGATCTTAAAAGATTAATATTTCTTAATCTTGTTTGTTATCATCAAAATCAATATTATGGAAACATATATGTTAACAATCGGGACTTATGACCAAAAGCTACCAAGGCACACAGAGGTAACACTCACCACACAAACAATTCTTCAACAAAAATACAAATCTTTAAACACAAAGTCTCTAGTCAATATATCTCGAAGAATATATCCTACTGGTATCAGAGCCAGTAGGATATATTGGAAATAGGAAGAATATATCTTGTTCTTCAACAATCTGTTTCTTCGAATCATTCATCGAAGGATGAATGTGAATAAGCAGAATTTAGAATCTTAAACTTTAATATGCAATTTTATAAAAGAGATTAAATCAGTACGTGGCGTTGTTACCAGATCGATGCAGAACTTAATCTGCCTTTGTGACCAGATCTGACTTAGAACAGATCAATATCACGCACGTTCTATTTTCCAGCCGATATACCAAAATAATTTTAAAAAGGGGTGTTCTTTAATCAAGCCTAGCAACAAAATCTAAAGGCTCATAGATAATGCTAGATCTGGATCCCAGAAATAGTATTCTGATTGAATGGAGGGAGAAGAGAATACGACCAAGGGGAGAGATCCGGTCTCTATGCCTTGGAAGATCGTAGTGATATGCAAAAAGGATCGAAGGATGAATGTGAATAAGCAGAATTTAGAATCTTAAACTTTAATATGCAATTTTATAAAAGAGATTAAATCAGTACGTATTAATAATATTATTAATGGTTACGTATTAATAATAATTAATTATTATTAATGATTTTAAATAGAAAGAAGAAGAGACATATAATCTTTTGTAATCTAATAATTATTTTCTATTTTTAATATTTTGTAATGTAATTATTTTTTAATCTCAACCAATATATTAGATAATAGAGAATATAAAAAGATGAGAAATAATGATGCCACAAATCTTAAATACTTAATGTTTATAGAGTTTGAAGAAGCCAAAATGCACTAAACAAAATGTTGCATAATTAAATATGGGATTATGGCATTAAAATTAGGCCTTAATGACATTGTTGAGGGAAGATGAATGAACCTTCCTTCCTATGTTAATTAATTGATGTATTTTAATCCACTAAAGTTTAGTTGTTGGCTTAATAAAAGAAATGAATGTTTCAAGACTTATAATTAATTGTTATTAATGGTTACGTATTGTTGATTTTAAATAGAAAGAAGAAGAGACATGTAATCTTTGTAATCTAATAATTATTTTCTATTTTTAATATTTTGTAATGTAATTATTTTTTAATCTCAACCAATATATTATATAATAGAGAATATAAAAAGATGAGAAATAATGATGCCACAAATCTTAAAACTTAATGTTTATAGAGTTTGAAGAAGGCAAAAGGCACTAAACAAAATGTTGCATAATTAAATATGAGATTATGACATTAAAATTAGGCCCTAATGGCATTATTGAGGGAAGATGAAGGAACATTCCTTCCTATATTAATTAATTGATGTATTTTAAGCCACTAAAGTTTAATTGTTAGCATAATAAAATAAATGAATGTTTCAAGACTTATAATTAATTATTATTAATGGCTACATATTATTGAATTTAAATAGAAAGAAGAAGAGACATGTAATCTTTTGTAATCTAATAATTATTTTCTATTTTTAATGTTTTGTAATATAATTATTTTTTAATCTCAACCAATATATTAGATAATAGAGAATATAAGAAAATGAGAAATAGTGATGTCACATCACCTCTTGTAGTCCCAACTTTATATATATATATATATATATATATATAGATTGTTTACTTCCAAGTAATTGGTCTTACTTCTTTATATCATATCCATCAACATCAATTTGATTATAGGGAAATTATCAATCATATACCCTTAAATGACACCCGTATCAAATGTGTGTGAACACTTTTCAAATGTATCACTTGTATACCCTAAGTTGACAAAACACTTCTGCCGTCCACCAATCCGTTAACTTCCGTTTGCAAGCGCTGACATCATAAAGGTAATTTAGTCTTTTAAGATTGACGAAACTTTGATTAAAAGAAACGACATGTCATCCCATTTACCTAGTAAAAGATGACATGTCATATGATATATATTGATAAAAATGACATGTCATCCCATTTATCAGATAATTGTTAATAATTGCTAAAAAAAACTACTTTACAAACGAATCTACTCCTCCAAAATTTAACCTAAATTTTTGAAGATCTACTCCTTCAAGCTCCAACTGTAAATTTTTATGGTATAATATGTATAATTGTAAATAATATGTTGTTAATAATTTTTTATGGTATAATATGAATATTTTTTATGGATAATTGTTAATAATATGTACCATTAATAATTCATTTTTTAATAAAAAAATGTATTGTTAATAACAAAATAAAAAAAATTGTGTATTGAAAATTTACGTTAATTTTTGGGGTAAATTTATATTTTTACCTCATTTTGAGTTTCAAGGGCAAAATAGTCAATTTGCCACATTTCTGTTAACTTTGTAATGGAAGTTAACGGATTAGTGGACGGCAGAAGTGTTTTGTCAACTTAGGATATACGAGTGATACACTTAAAAAGTGTTCACACACGTTTGATACATATGTCATTTAAGGGTATATAGCTGATAATTTCCTTGATTATATTAAACTCAACAATCTAAATATGTGGATATTGCTGAAATTTGACAAATCATCTGCATATTATGGTTTTCAGTATCTTTGATAAAGTCAACCCCCCAGTCATTTGCAAATTACCATTTTCAATATCTTTTACCAAGTCATGTCATTGAGAAGTCAATTACAAGGCTGGCAGCCCACTTGAGTTGGGATTTTATATGTATAGCATGAGTTGCATATCTTTATCTGCAAAAATAGCAGTAATTCTCTTGCGTGTTACCGACATTGGTAATAACGATAGTGCTTCATTTGCACTTCTTTGTCTTACGCTGTTGTCAGGTATTTTGCAGCTTGAAACCATTAAACTTAGTTTCTCCCAACCTGCCCTTGGTCCAGGCTGCAAAGAAGGTGTGAAGGAAGAACTTCTTCAGTTCAAACAAAACCTTACAGACCTTTCACGTCGGCTATTGTCTTGGGTTGGAGAAGATCATTGCAGCTGGAGAGGAGTAAGCTGCAACAACAGGGCGGGAAGTGCCATCATGATCAATCTCAACAATACATTTTGAACTCGGGTGGGCAATCCAATAAAATTTCTTGAAAACCATTCAGCCACTCTCTTAAGGGCTTTTGATCTTGGAACACATATACATACATACATACATATATATAAGGAAAATAATTATTAAAAAATATAAGAAAAATATCTTACTATTAATTTTTTTATTCACGTCAAAACTTATATTTATTTTTAGTATTTTAATTTTGTATTTTAATTTCAGTTGATCTGATTTGTTCAATTTATAATAGATATCAATAATAGTGTATTTGAAAATAAGGACAATATTATAAAATTATGATGCAAGAGAGATAAGTATTGGATAGTACGAAAACAATATAAATAAGTGATATATACGGATTTAAGTATAGGGAAACTGACAATATCTCTAAGTTTAATTAGACGGATACCTACAAACTCAAATCCCAGGAAACATCAATTATGTACAAAACTTGGATTATAAAATGCCTTAATTGCTCTACTTTCAGCGACAACCAAATAAACAGCCCAACCTCGCTACTGCATTATGTCCGGCACAAAGAGAGCCTCTAATTGCAGAACTAATAGATTCAGCAGATTCAGGACTGCAGTAAGAGAAAGAACAAAAGTATTCATAAGGATGATTTATCTTTTGTCACGTCTGATTACCTTTAACTAATTCACTGCACTGCAGGTGAAGACTTTGAATGCTTAAAATTAGAACATTTACAATTTCTCATGACATAGAGGCTCACATCATCAGAAAATTTAAAAATCATGGAAAGTTGGGAGGACAATGAATCAAAAATCAATTATAGATTAGGACCTTCACTCCCTTATTAGATTAATGATTTTTAAATAATGAGACAAAAAATTGTACGTATGGTGGCTGGCTGTAACCCATCAAATATTGCTCTGCAAGGTGCAACCCATATCCGTAGAAGCCAGGTATTAGTAAGATAAAAGACAAAATTTGAGTCTGCTGATGATGGAAATATCCACAATTTTTTTTTACCATCATGTAAATTCTTGGTGGAGGACTGATCTGGGGACAAATACAATGCAGAAAATAATGCATTCTCTCTCTTGCAGAAAATTCTTTGACTCAACAATTATTTCCAATTTTTACTTCCAAGGATTTGGTCTTACTTCTTTATATTATATCTATCAGCATCAATTTATGTGGACATTTCGGAGAGCCCATATTCATTTGCATTTTATCATTTTCAGTATCTTTCATAAAGTCAAATCCACTTTCATTGGCAAATATTACCATTTGAGAAGACAATTAGAAGGCTGGCAGCCCAGTTGAGTCATAGGACTATATATATAGTAGCATGAGTTGCATATCTCTACCTCCAAAATTAGCATTCTGTTGCATACTGCTGACATGGGTAATGAAAATAGTGCTTCCTTTGCACTGCTTTCTCTTCTGCTGTTGTCAGGAATTTTGCTCCCACAAACCATTCAACTTAGTTTTTCTCAACCTTCCCTTGGTTCAGGCTGCAAAGAAGTTGAGAGGGAAGCACTACTCCAGTTCAAACAAAACCTTACAGACCCTTCAGGTCGGCTCTTGTCTTGGGTTGGAGAAGATTGTTGTAGCTGGAGAGGAGTAGGCTGCAACAACAGAACTGGAAGCATCATCATGCTTAATCTCAACAACCCATTTCGAGAGAGTTTTGACTCATACGAAGATGATGCAGTTCATGAATTGAGGGGTGAGATTAGTCCTCTGCTTCAATTGAAAGATTTGGAATACTTAGACTTGAGCCTGAATAATTTTAAAGGTGTCCAACTTCCAGAATTCATTGGATCACTAAAGGAACTGAGATATCTCAATTTATCTGGCTCATTTTTCAGTGGGATTATTCCTCAAAGTCTTGGAAACCGCTCAAATTTGCTTTACCTTGATCTCAATAACTTTCTTGATCAATCAAATCAAATTGGCCTTGGATGGCTTTCTGGTCTTTCTTCCTTGAAATACCTTAACTTGGGAGGGGTAGATCTTAGCAACACTGCAGCATATTGGCTAGAAATTTTTAGTAAGCTGCCTTCTATTGTTGAGTTGCACTTGCCCAATTGTAATCTTCCCATTCTACCTATCCATTTTCCATCTCTAAACTTCACATCCCTTCAAGTGCTTGACCTCTCCAACAATGGTTTCAACTCCACGATACCTCACTGGTTGTTCAACATCACTAACCTTTTAAGTCTTGATCTCAACTCCAACGATCTTCAAGGCGACATCCCAGATGGATTTGCCAGCTTGAATTCTCTCCAACTGCTTGATTTGTCTGGAAATTCATTCCTTGAAGGCCAGCTATCCAGAAATTTGGGAACTCTATGCAATTTGCAAACATTGAAGCTTTCCTTAAACCAATTCAGAGGTGAGGTGAGTGATTTTATTGATGGTTTATCTGAATGTATTAATAGCAGCTCATTAGCGAGACTAGAGTTAGGATACAATCAACTAACTGGTAATCTTCCCATTTCTTTAGGATATCTTAAGAATTTACGATACCTTGAACTTTGGTACAACTCTTTTCTAGGTTCAATTCCACCATCAATTGGAAACTTGACCTTTCTGGAGGAATTGTACCTCACGAGTAATCAAATGAATGGGAAATTCCCAGAAAGTTTTGGGCGGCTCTCAGCAATCAGAGTGTTAGAGCTTTCTGATAACCAATGGGAAGGGTTCATAACTGAAGCTCATCTTAGGAACCTCACAAGCCTAGAAGAACTATCTTTAATTAAAACGTCAAACAGTTCTTTGTCTTTCAACATTAGTTTTGATTGGATTCCCCCTTTTAAACTCCGATACCTTGTCATTAGATACTACCAATTGGGTCCAAAATTTCCAACATGGCTTCGAAATCAAACTGAACTAACAACTTTGGTCCTTAACGGTGCCAGTATTTCTGACACCCTACCGAGTTGGTTCTGGCAATTAAACCTGACCCTAGATGAGCTAGATGTTGGTGGTAATCATTTGAGTGGAAGAATTCCAAATACCTTGGTCTTTCGGTTTCCAGGCTCTGTTGATTTGAGTTCAAACAGATTCGAGGGTCCTCTCCCTCTCTGGTCATCCAATCTGACGAAGCTGTACTTGAGGGACAATTTGTTTTCTGGGCCAATTCCTAACGACTTAGGCCAAAAAATGCCATTCCTAACAGACTTAGATATCTCTTTTAACTCTCTAAATGGTAGCATTCCTCAGTCCGTAGGCAATCTAAAGCAATTACTAACATTGGTCATTTCTAACAATAATTTGTCCGGTGGGATTCCTCAATTTTTAAAGAACATATCTTCCCTGTATATTCTAGATATGACAAAGAATAATTTTTCCGGTGAAATTCCGGAATCAATAGGTTCTCTTCTTACGATCAGGTTCTTAGTACTTTCTAACAATCATCTTTCTGGAGAAATTCCCCCTTCACTGAAAAATTGCTCACTGATGGATAGTCTTGATCTTGGTGAGAATCAACTCTCTGGCAACATTCCAGCTTGGATAGGAGAAAGCATGCCATCATTGTCAATTTTACGTCTGCGATCCAACCACTTCAATGGAACCATTCCTTCTGAATTGTGCAAGCTTTCTGCTCTTCACATATTGGACCTGTCGCATAATAACCTCTCGGGACCCATTCCTCACTGTGTAGGAGACTTCAGTGCTATGAAAGTTGAACCACCAGATACAGAAATATACCAGGGAAGTTTGCAAGTGGCTATAAAAGGAACTCAATATGTATATCAACAAACACTGTACCTGGTAAACCTCATGGATCTTTCAAGGAACAATCTATCAGGAGAGATGCCGGTAGAGCTTACAAGCCTTCTTCATTTGGGAACCTTGAACTTGTCAGGGAATCAATTGGTAGGAAAAATACCAACACAGATAGGAAAATTGGAATGGTTGGAATCTTTAGATCTATCCAGAAACAAGCTTTCTGGTTCTATTCCTCCAAGCATGGTCTCAATTAGATTCTTGAGTTTCTTGAACCTATCATTCAACAACTTGTCCGGAGAAATACCAACTGCCAACCAATTTCAAACCCTCATTAATCCATCAATTTATGAGGGTAATCTAGCACTTTGTGGTGTTCCATTACCAAAAAGGTGCTCTGAAATTGATGGAACGCCGCAGATTCCTGGTGCAGATGAAGATAAGGAAGATGAAAACGGGCATGACAAGCTATGGCTCTTTGTTAGCGTGGGGCTAGGTTTCATCATGGGATTTTGGGGAGTTTGTGGCACTTTGATCATCAAGAAGTCTTGGAGATACGCTTATTTTCAGTTTTTTGACAAAATAAAGGATCAGCTTCTCACATTTTTGGCATTAAGTGTTGTTCGTCTGAAGAGGAAAATGTCGGAGAAGAATGGAGCTGGGGAAACCTGATCTGAAGTTACCAAATATGTGCAAAGATGAGTAATTGCTTCTATTCAGCAATGTTTAGAACTTCAAGGCTTAGAAGTATTAGTAAATTTGTTGTAATACTGCAAGTGTTTTGTGATAAAGATAAACTTTTCGTAATGCTTCAATCCTTCTGTGAAAAAAATAAACTTATAATACTGTGTAAGTTTCTAACTACAAGAATATTAATTTTGTTATCTGATGATCTTCAATATGTATACTTTCATTTGATATCAACCTTTCCTTTATTCTCAATCATATAATAAATATGATGTAGGAAGCATAATGTCACAAAAGCTTCTTTTAAAAAGATTTCAAATAAGCATTATGTTTCCAATAAAGAGGTAATGCATATTCCTAATTTGAGTTTTATATCTAATGATATGGTTAAAATTGTGCAAGAAGCTCTAAGTTGAAGAGACACCCACTATTCGTGAAGATGATATAATTGAAATGATTTTGCCAATTCGAGTTAAAGGCTCAAGAATTATTCTGGAAGATAATTTCCCCAAGGTAATTGATATGTTTATGCCTATATACATTGAACAAAAGAAAGTTGTTCTTGATGAAAAAGCAACTGAAAAGGTTGAAATTTAATGGTGTTAAGTCAATTATTTATAGAGTTGACATCTGATGACAAGTCTAGTTAAATTGAAATTTTATTTATTACATATCTTGTAATAGAGATTAATTTATTAATTCCCTAATTTAGTGAGATTCTAATTTATTAGGGATATTTGTTTCCTAATTTAGTTAGATGTCTGATTTAGAAAGTCTATTAATGATGGGGTTCTATAATTGGCGCATGAAATCTATTTAGAGCAAGAAGTTGGTTCAAATGGGAAGTTCATTAAATGCTCTACATATTTCTTGGGAGACAAGCAAGGCAAGAAGATCATATTTATTCCTATTCAGGTTTATGGGAATTATAAGAGGAAATAAACTCTTATTTGGAAAGAATCTAAGTCTTTTAAGACTTGCTATTTTCGTGAAACCCTAATACCTATATAAAGAGAGGTATTTCACAATTGAAGGCACGCGCAACACAGAGTATAAAGTAGAGAAGCAAAATCCGGCCTCATCCTTAGAGAATCCAGATTTGGCGCATAATGTTGTGTTGATTTATTTATTTATCTTCTTTTCATCTCTATGGAGAGTCTATGTGGATCTTGAATCACTAGACATTGAAGAATTGAAGAATTGTTATTGATCACTTTGTGAAGTGTCTTGAGGATCGTGGATCAAGAGGTGTAGCAATTATTCAAGAGAAGCAGATTCAGTCTAAGGTTGAGTAAACTGTATGATGATAAACTGTAAGTGAGAGTCTTAAGTTTGGTAAATACATAGGTTGTAACATGTCAACTTGGTGAATTGTTTTTCATCTGGGCGTGGCCTCGTGGATGTAGGATTGATTAATCCAAACCATGTAAAAATCTTCGTGTTATTTATTTTCTGCAATTTATTGTGTTTTTGAAAAATTAATATTTTTTTATGCGGATGAACAGTAACAGTGACCAGTATTTACAAATTGACTAGCTTAACTAGCTTAATTATTTGTCATAAAACTCTTGATGACAAAGAATTATGGCATCAAAAGTTGGGTCACTTGAACTACAAATTACTGACTAGAATTGTGAAAACAGATGCTGTAAAAGGAGTTCCAATGCTTAAAAACAAACAACATGGAATATGTGGTTCATGTCAATCTAGAAAACAACAAAGGGCATCGCATAAAGCTATTTAGGATAGAGCAACATCAAAGGTGCTACAACTACTTTATATGGTCCTTATGGGACCAATGCAAGTTGAAAGTTTAGATGGAAAAAGGTACGCATTTGTGTGTGTAGATGATTTCTCTCTATATATATGGATTGACTTTATTAAAGAAAAATCAGATACATTTGATGTGTTCAGAAAACTATGTGAGAAGGTTAAAAATGAATAAAATTGCAATATTGTCAGAATTAGAAGTGATCATGGAAGAGAATTTGAAAACTCCAGTTTTGAAGAATATTGTAATTTACATGGAATTTCACATGAGTTTTCCTCACCTATTACTCCATTACAAAATGGTGTTGTAGAAAGGAAAAATAGGACCTTGCAGGAAATGGCACGAGTGATGTTAAACTCAAAGAAACTTTCAAAGAGATTACGGGCTGAAGCACTTAATACTGCTTGCTACACCATTAATCGTGTTTATCTTCATCTAAGTACTAAGAAAACTCCTTATATGGAAAGGTAAAAAAATCTAATCCAGGTTACTTTCATATTTTTTGGGGTATGTGCTTTATATTGAATGATCGCGAACATCTTGGTAAATTTGATTCAAAAAATGATGAGGGTGTTTTTCTTAGTTATTCCAATAATAGCAAAACATTATGTGTTTATAATATGAGAACTCAAAATATTGTTGAATCTGCAAATGTGGTTACTGGTGATTATCAAGATTTTGTAGATTACTCAATTAAGGAAGAGATAACCAGTCTTTTAGAAACACCAAATATTGTTACAGCTACTCCTGAAATTCGAGTTATTGAGAAAGGTCAATCTAGTGAACCTTCTTTGAAAGAAAAAAAAAAAAAACCTGTTGAAGAAGACGCCTCCAAGGAAACACCAAAGAATGTGAAAGAGAAAGTTTCAAAACTTCAGGCAACTATAGACCTACAAGACCCAATTAGAAAGGAACCATCATCAAGAGTTAAGAAAAATCACCCATCTGATCTTATTCTAGGTAATCTTGATGAACAAATGGTCACAATGAAAAGGTATGCAAATATAGTAAGATTTACTTGCTTTGTATCTTTTATTGAACCTAAAAATGTTAAGAAAGCTTTAGTTAATAAATTTTGGGTCAAAACTATGCAAGAAGAATTAGAACAATTTGAGTGAAATGATGTATCGATGCTAGTACCTAGACCAATTCACACTAATGCTATAGGAACCAAATGGATTTTTAAGAACAAAACTGATGAATTTGGTAACATGGTGAGAAATAAATCTAGGTTGGTTACACAAGGCTACACGCAAATTGAAGGTGTTGACTTTGATGAAACCTTTGCACCCATTGCTAGACTCGAATCTATTCGTTTGCTTTTTGCAGTTGCTTGTTTAATAGACTTTAAATTATTTCAAATAGATGTCAATAGTGCCTTTTTGAATGGAATCTTAAATGAAAAAGCTTATGTTGAACAACCTAAAAGTTTTGAAGACCCCCATTTCCCAAACCATGTTTTTAAATTAAAAAAGGCTTTGTATGGTTTAAAGTAGGCTCCTCGAGCTTGGTATGAAAGGTTGACTAATTTTTTGCTTGAAAATGGCTATAAGTAAGAGGGAGTAGATAAAACACTACTTATTAAGCAACTTAATCTAGGGATTTTAGTTGTTCAAATCTATGTTGATATAGTGTTTGGTTCTATTTCTTCTTATCATGTGCAAGAATTTGTGAGTCAAATGAAAAAGGAATTTGAGATGAGCATGGTGGGAGAATTGACTTACTTTTTGGGTTTGCAAGTGAAACAAATGGAGAATGAAATTTTTGTTAATCAAAGTAAGTATGTCAAGATTTTAGTTAAGAGGTTTAGTTTAGATTCTGCAAAACACATGAGAACCCCTATGAGTAATAATCCAAGTTGACTATTGATGATACGGGTTCTAGTGTTGATCCTAGTCTACACAGAAGTATGATTGGTAGCTTACTTTATTTGACTGCAAGTAAACCTGACATATGTTTCAGTGTTGGTGTATGTGCTATGTACCAAGCAAATGTAAAGGAATCACATTTAGTTACTGTCAAACGAATCATTCGTTTTGTCAGTGGAATAGTTAATGATGGTATTTGGTACACTAATGACAATAATTCTAGTCTTGCAGGATATAATGATGCAGATTGGGCTGGCAATACTAATGATAGAAAAACACCACTGACGGATGTTTTTATCTTGGAAATAACTTAGTGCCATGGCATAGTAAGAAACATAATTTAATTTCTCTTTCCACGACTGAAGTTGAATATATTGCAGTTGGAAATTGTTGCACCCAATTGCTCTGGATGAAACAAATGCTTGCAGATTATGGTATAGTTCAGGATACTTTGACTGTGTTTTGTGATAACACGAGTGCTATCAATATTTCTAGAAAATTATGTTCAACACTTTAGGACTAAGCATATTGATATTCGTCATCACTTCATTAGAGATTTAGTTGAGAGCAGACCGTGTCTTTATAATACATTGATATAGAAAAACAGCTTGCAGATATTTTCACAAAAGCTTTAGACTCCAAACGATTTGAATATTTAAGGAAATCTTTAGGGGTGTGGTCTGTGTAAGTCAAAACTTTTTTGCATTTAAATTTAAATCATGCATTTGTGCATTAGATATAGGACATGCATTTATGAGTTTTTGTTTAAATCATTGTTTTTGTGTTTTGTTTTAAAAAATTATTAATAATTGACAAGCAGTTTTCATGTTGTTAAATATTTGAAGGCCTTGAATAAGTTTTGATTAGAGTTATTTAACATTTCTTCAAAAGTATATGAATGACAATTTAGTCTTTACTTTGACTCAAGGTTTTGATATTGGCATGGTCTTTGTTGAGAATATTTAACTTAAGTTATAACTGTTTGCCTTGATTCTTATCTTGTGATAAGACCTCTAATATATACAGACACTATGGTCAGAAATAGCTACCTATAACTCTTAAGAGTGAAGCTATCTTTGAGTAATCTGAGTTTGCGTATCATAAATATGATAGAGGACGAACTATCAGAGAAGAAGACTACCTTAAGGAGTAGAGTGAAAGCTTCCGACTGTAGATTTAAAAAAAAAACTTTGCTATAAAAAAAAGTATGTCACAATTGAAATGATAAAAAAGTAGAGATCAAGATGATAATGTTAGTTTGACCAACTCTATGTTTTGTATTTAAGACTTTGACTGTGAAAATTAATGAATTTTTGGGAAAAAAGTTTAGATTGAGTTGTTTGCACATACAATCTTAAATTTCTCTAATCTTTACTTATTTGAGGAAATTAGAGTTTGATTTCATGAATTAATGCTTGTTGTGAAAAATTCCCAGACATTTTTTTTCAATTTCATTATTAATGCATTTTTTTTTAAAAAAATATTCATGATGCATGTGCATTCTCATGTTCTTACATGATGATATGTTTTTAGATTTTAAGAGTTAGATATTTTTCAGCAAAACTCAAATTTTTATTTTCTAAGTGCAGTGATAAGCTTTTGTCCATCACAACTGAGTATGTTGCGTTCTTTTGGTCATAATATTGTCTACAGAAATCCAAATTCATTTCTGTAAAGTCCTGTGAAAAGTTGATTCAATAATCTTTCCAACGGCATGTAGATCATATTCTGATTCTAGTTTATTCGTTCTCAGTTGAATTTCGAATTTCTCTGCTCTGCACTGTGTCTGTTTCGTAAAATATCATGCATAGCACTTCGTTTTTGTCATTTTCCTTTATGTTTCTGACTTATTTGCATTGGATTATGTTTCTTTATTCCTCCTCTATGAAATTTATGTTTGTGGGTGCTCCGGATTCTTCCCTTTTGCAATCTTTTGGCAAAAGAGGGGAGTAATTTGTTTCAAGTCTTCAATTGCTCAATGCAATGAGTTAGGGGGAGTAGTATTTTCAATTCTAAGGGGAGTTTTTATTTTTGCTCAAGAATTTTTAGATTTTAGGATTTCTAGTTCTTAGGGGGAGTTTATCTTTTTATTGCTTTTAATTTTCTGCTTAATGTTGTCTTTCTATTTATTGATCAATAAAATTAGCATTTGATTTTAATTCTTGCCTTGGTTTATTTACATGAACTAACATGCTAATTGCCAATTATTTTGATTAGTTCCTTATTGTTGTTTATGCTTGATTAATATTCATATCTTAGCGCCAAGATTCATGGAAGACTTGTGTTGGATTGTTTTTGCCATAACAATGCCAAAGGGGGAGATTGTTAAGTCCATTATTTATAAAGTTGGCATCTTATGGCAAGTATAATTAAATTGGAATTTATTTATTGCATATCTTGTAATATGGATTAATTTATTAATTCCCTAATTTAGTGAGATTCCAATTTATCAGGGATATTTGTTTTCTAATTTAGTTAGATGTCTAATTTAGAAAGTCTATTAGTGATGAGATTCTATAATTGGCTCATGAGATCTATTTAGAGCAAGAAGTTGATTCAAACAGGAAGTTCATTAAATGCTTTAGATATTGCTTGGGAGACAAGAAAGGTAAGATCATATTTATTCCTATTCAGATTCATGGGAATTATAAGAGGAAAGAAACTCTTATTTGGAAAGAATCCAAGTCTTTTGAGATTTGCAATTTTCGTGAAACCGTAGTGCCTATATAAAGAGAGGTATCCCACAATTGAAGGCACGCACAACACAGAGCATAAAGCAGAGAAGCAAAATTCGACCTCCTCCTTAGAGAATCTAGATTTGGCGCATAATGTTGTGTTGATTTATTTATTTATCTTCTTTTCATCTCTATGGAGAATTTATGTGGATCTTGAATCACTAGATATTGAAGAGTTGAAGAATTGCTATTGATCACTTTGCGAAGTGCCTTGAGGATCGTGGATCAAAAGGGGTAGCAATTATTCAAGAGAAGCAGATTCAGTCTAAGGTTAAGTAAACTGTATGGTGATAAACTGTAAGTGAGAGTCTTAAGTTTGGTAAATCCATAGGTTGTAACATCTCAACTTGGTGAATTACTTTTCATCTGTGCGTGGCCTCGTGAATATAGGATTGATTAATCCGAACCACGTAAAAATCTCCATGTCATTTATTTTCTGCAATTTATTGTGTTTTTGGAAAATTAATATTTTTTATGCGGATGAACAATAATCGTAAACAGTAACCGTGAACAATATTTCTGAAAATTAATTAAGTTGTTAATTTTTTATTTTTAATTGCCTACATCTATATGCAATAGATTTAAATTCGTTTCAAATGGAGAGCAAAGTGAGCAAAATTTGGAAAAACACAAAAGTCAATTGACATGTTTGTTTGGAGAAATCTTTAAATTATCGAAGTGTCACTAAAAAATTCAAGAAGAAAATGAAGTATGGCTACTTTCGAGTTTCAAAAAAAGTTGATGTAAAGTGCTACACACTCGCACTGCATGATCAATTGTTGTTTCACTATAAATTTCATCCTGCAAACAACTTTTGTTTTTAGTAAACTCGAGGAAGATTTTTTTTTTTTTTGAAGAAAAGACTGTTGTATGCTATTGATTATATTTTACATACTAAATAAACTGCTCAGATGACAGCATAACAATCTTTCCCTGGCTTCCCAAGAGCCACAACTAGGGATGGCAAAATAACCCAGACCCGGCCTGGACCCAGACGAACCCGGATAATCCGGGCCGGGTTGAACCCGTACCGGAGAGTAAAAAAATCTGGATTCAGAATGGGTTTTAATAACCCGGATGAATCCGAGTCCGGGTCCGGGTTTGGGGTAACCCGTGTATCCGGAACCCGGACTCGGATTCATTTTTTATATTATTTTTAATTATATTTATTAGTAAATATAAATACAAACATAAAAAAAACCCTAATTCTATTTCACAAGTCAAACACACAAATCGCGAATTACACAAACAAAACAAACCCTAGCTGTGCCGCCGCTGCCGCCTTCCACCTTCCGCTGTCCCGCAAGCAAGTCAAACAACTCTCGGCTGGGTTCGCCACCGTCGCAAGGTCGGGTTCGCCGTCGTCGCAAGGTTGGGTTCGCGGTTCGTCACTGTCAAAAGCCTGGGTTCCCCATCGTCGCAGCTCGTTTGGTTCACCAGAATCACCACCGTCGCAGCTCTTTTGGTTCACCAGAATCACCACCGTCGCATGCTTGCAGCACAACAGTTCCTCAATTCATTTGATTCACCGGCGTGAGTTGCTGTTATACTTTGTTTTATGTGATTTGTGCTATGTGATTTGTGATATTGATTTGTGTTATGTTATACTGCTGTGAACACCACTGATTTATGTGATTTGTGCTATGTGATTTGTGATATTGATTTGTGTTGTGTTATACTGCCGTGAACACCACTGATTTATGCTTGAAATGTTGTTGATTGTTGGTGTTAATAGATTCGAAATTGTATATTTCAAATGTTAGAAAGCTGTTACAGTTAAAAATAAATTGTTGTTGTTAATGGATTTGTTGCTGTTAATAGATTCGAAAAATGTATTTTTGAAATGTTAGAACTTAGAACATTGTTACAGTAAAAAAAATAAATATAAAATGGAAGAAATTGGAGGAATGATGGGTTAGTTTAATTTGTTTTGACATAATTCTTGTAGGGTGTTAAATTCGTAATGGAAAATGAACAAAGAGTTGATTTAGATGTTTTTGAGACTGATGAAAGTGTGGGTGTGATGGTTGGCATGGATATGGCAGCAGAAAATAATGATACATCTGCTGAATTAGAACCTGATTCAACAACAGTAGAGTAGGGGGGTGGGAGTGGGAGTGGCCGTAGGGGTAGGGGTAATACTATTGTTGGCGCTTCAAAAAAATGAGGCGCTGGCAGCGAAGGGAGTAGTTCAGGTAGATTAGTTTCTGATGCTTGGAATCATTTTAAAAAAGTTAAGTTAGGCAAGGAAGTTCAAGCGATTTGTAATTATTGTGGGTTAGTTATGCAAAGGCATTATTCTCAGGGCACTAATCACTTGATTAATCATGCGAAACGTTGTCCTAGAAGGTCAATCAAGAATGTGCAGCAAATGCACCTTTCTTTTTCTTCTAAAGTAGATGGAACTACTGTTCTTTGTAATTATAGTACTGAACCAAAGTGGGATATGGCAACAGTAAGGGTTTTTATAGCTAGAATGATTGTAATGCATGAGCTTCCGTTATCATTTGTTGAGTATATTGGGTTTTACGAACTGTTAAAGCTTCTCCAACCTTCAATTGAGACTATTAGTAGAAACACTATCAAGGCTGAAATTTTGAAACTTTACGATATTGAGAAGACGAAGGCAATGAGTGTTTTGGAAGCTTGTGATAGTAGAATTGCAGTGACTACAGATATGTGGACTGCTGGTAACCAAAAGAAAGGGTATATGGTTGTTACGGCACATTACATTGATAACTCGTGGGTGTTGCGAAGTTGTATTATGAGGTAATATTCTCGAGACTTTTTTTTTTGTTTCAACATAAATGAATGTTTGCATTATTTAATATTTTGATTATTTTTTTACATTTTTAGGTTTATATATGTGCCAGCTCCACATAGTGGTGAAGTTATGTGCAATGAGTTGTATGAGTGTTTGATGGAGTGGAATATAGATAGGAAGTTGTCTACTGTAACTGTTGATAATTGTTCTGCAAATGAGTCCATGATTGATTTGTTGTTGGGGAAATTTTCAACTAGTTCAATGATTATGGGTGGGAAATTCCTTCACATGCGCTGCTGTGCACATATATTAAACTTGATAGTTAAGGATGGTTTATCTATGATACAAAAAGAAGTTGAAAAGATTAGAGAGAGTGTCCATTACTGGACAGCAATACCTTCTAGATTTGAAAAATTTGAGGCTGCCAAAAAACAATTAGGTGTTAAAGAACTAGGTGGAATTCCACTTATTTGATGCTTAGTACAACTTTGTTGTATAAAGATGTATTTGTTCGTTTAAAGGAGCGTGATAGAAATTATACATCTTTGCCTAGTGAGTTGGAGTGGAATTTTTCAAAGCTTATGTGTGAGTATTTGAAGAGTTTTTATAAGTTAACAGAACTTTTTTCGGGGACACGATATCCGACATCTAATTTATTTTTTAGCAAGATTTGTGAAATTAGATTGTCAATGAATGCATGGTTACAATCACCAATTGAGGGGGTAAAAAATATGGCCACTAAGATGATTGCGAAGTATGACAAATATTGGGATGTTATTCATGGAGTTCTTGCTGTGGGCACTTTGTTAGATCCTAGGCGTAAAATGTTGTTAATTAACTTTCTATTTCCCAAAATCTATGGAGAAAGAGCTGAATCTGAAATTAAAAGGGTGCACAAATTATTTGTTGATTTAGTGCATGAGTATGAAGTCAAATATTCATCAAATGCAAATTGGGGGGTTAATGGTTCAGCTAGTTCTGAAGGTGCTGCAGCAGATGATTCTATTATGGTAGACTTAGACTTAGATGAGATGGCTGATGAGTGGGAATCATTTAGAAATCAGAACTCACAAAATAATCATTTCAAAACAAAATTTGAGCTTTATCTTGAGGAAAGTACTTTGCCTTCAACTAGTCAATTTGATATTTTGTCATGGTGGAAGAATAATCAAGGCAAATATCTTATACTTGCAAAGATTGTGATAACTCTATGAAATGAGAGTTATCATGGCACTTTTAGACTTAAATCAATACTACTTAGAGAGTAAATTATGTGTTTCTATTGCATTTTTGTTACATTTTGCATAAATAATCATTTTAGTCAATCTTAATAAGTTTTGCTCGATTTAAAGTAATTTGTGCTTAAATTGTGTGCATAATCGTAGGTTTTTGCTTATAATTCATGGAAGGAATGCTATGCAATAGGCTTGCAAAAATAAGGAAAGAACATGGCTACAAAAAGAGTTGAAACAAATCGAATGCAAAGTGCGGTTGTTGTAGCCATTCTTTGTAGCAACCATTGCTATATTCTTTGGTCGTAGCAATCCTGGAACAACGACAGAGAAAATTCCGTGCGGGAAACTGCAGAATTGCGATCTGCAGTTTCCTAATCTGACTTATGCGCGCCCTAGGGTTCCGTTTACCCTAATTTTCAACTATAAAAGAAGCACACATCATAAGAAAAAGGGAGGGCCGTCACCTAAGGAGAAAAACACAAAGAATCAAAAGAAAAACACGATTCAAGAGAGAGATTGAGGGCTACACAAGAGGAAAATTGCAGAAATAAATCAAGAACTCAGTCCTTCTTATTCTTCTCTTGTTTTCTTGTTTTCTATTTATTCATGGGGATGTGTTTCATGGCCGAAACTTTGTTCTTTATTTTTCTTTTACAAACCATGAACTAAATTTATTTGTGATTGAGTGGTAAACAATATTGATGGTTTATTGACTGAATATATGTGTTGCTGCATGTTTGTTGTAATAGTTTGTTTTGATAATATTTATGTTTATTCATTATTTCAGTTGATTACCCATTTAATGATACAAGTTAGGAGAGAGCAGCAAAATTGCCTATCTTAGTGGAACATATCAGAACAATACTTGATCTTAAATTGAGTTTCCCGGATTAAGTTTTACTTGAGTCCCAAAAGGGCCATGCTTGATTTAAGATTAGTGATGAACTAGACATAGGGATTCACCTTGTAGGGTAAATAGAACCTAAGCGTGTAATGTTATATCTTATGTTGGCATAACAATTGATCACTGTTAGGTTGCATATAGATATAAGATATCCAACATGCGACGGCTGAGGATACATAAGGATTCTGCCCAGTGCTATAGCAGATACTGCAGCAACCGAGCCAACCATTAGAAAATAGTCAAGACCATTAGGAGAGTTTATTCACTCAACTACTATATATTCCCATTAGTTTTATCCTTGAGTTTGACGTGATAATCTATTTTATTGCATTTTATTTATTGTGTTGTTATTTTAATTAGTAAATTAGTTTCATCAATTGTTTATCTTAATTTAAACACAAAATCTGCACTGTTAAGATTGCTGTAGCAAGTCTAATAACATCAATCCCTGTGGAGACGATCTTGAATACTCATCACTTTATTACTTGTTGTGTACACTTGCACATTGACACTAATAACATTAGTATTTATACACCAACAGATTGCGAGAGACTTTTTGGCCATTCCTGTATCAACAGTTGCTTCCGAGTCCGCCTTTAGCACTGGAGGTAGACATTTGAGTCCTCATCGCAGTAGACTTCAGCCATCTACAGTGGAGGCGTTGGTGTGTACTCAAAATTGGTTTTGGCTTGACCACAACCTAAAAGGTATGGAAAATTTATTTATTACATAAAATAAATTAATTTGTTATAGTATCAATTTATTACTAACTAGTTGTTTTGTTTCTTATTTTTATGATTTATTCATGTTTTTTAGATGGAATTCCAGAGGAAGCAATACTTTCTGCAGAACAACTTATTGATGAAAGTTTGATGAGTGAGTTGTGAACAACAATGAATCAAGTGAAGAAGAATAGAAAATGATGGAGAAAAGTTTAAACTTTGGATTTGTGGTTTTTAATTTGAACTTTGAATTGTAGACTTGTGTAATTGTGTTATGGATTTATATTTGTGGCTGTTTTATTACTTGAAACAGCCGTTTGAATTGTAGAGTTTGCACACTAGCTGTTTGAATTGTAGAGTTTGCAGAGAGTTGATTAATTGTGATTTGTGAGCACTGGATTATTATGCCATTAATTGTGATTTGTTGTTTAAGTCTTAATTATTAAGTGCTGGGATGGCATTTGAAACATTGAGAATTTGAGATATTGTGATTTCTGAAGAGTGATTGCTTCTGTCAATGTTTAGGAGTTAGTTTAAAGCTTGTTGGTCATCGTGCAAAGTATGGACTGTATGGTTATCTTGATGATGTTGGTGGTAGACAATTATATAGGTTTAGAAACTTCATGTGGTAGAGAAAAGCTTGGGGACATTCTCCAATCTTTTACGCTATGTTGCAGGGGCTGTTTGTCCAGTGTAAATCTCATCTTTTTGTTTCTGTTAATATTTCCTTTAGTTACATTAGTTGTGTTTTGGTTCTATCACTAATAATGAAAGTGAAATTTGAAATTTCATTATTGATCCGGGTTCAAAACCCGGAATCCGGGAACCCAGATTTTTCCGGGTTGAACCCGGACCCGGACCTGGATGGAAAAAACCGGGTTTTAATCCGGGTTCGGGAGAAAGAAAATGACGTCCGGGTCCGGAATCGGGAAGGCTAAACCCGGACCCGGAGTTTGCCATCCCTAGCCACAACAAGCATTTGATTCAGTCAACATAAGTGATTCATGTGCTTGGCACATATAGGGACTTAAATGAACAAGTTGAAAACTTGCTTCATACCAAATTAAATAAAACTGAACAGGGATGGCAATGGGCACCGCCCGCTGTGGGTTTGCCATTAGTAAACCCACACCTGCAAAAAATTTCCAAATCCGCCCGCAACTCGCAGCGGATCTTTTGTGGGTTTTCTCATTTAAAATCACGAATATAAAAAAAAATACTTTTAATAATACATAAAAACTTAAATTAAATAATTCAAACTGTGAATAAATAATAATAACCTAAAAAATCTACAAAAAATATTCAATTCTAGATTTTATCAATGTAAATAAGAAATTAAAATTTCAACATTAAAAAATACAAAAAATATATTAATCTAACACAAAATATTTCTATTGTAGGCAAATCAACATCACTAATATCAATGCTTGCTTCATCTTTTAATCAATATACGAGTATTATCAATAATATTAACAAGTAGATTTTATACAATTATCTTTAAAGAAAAACAAACAAAATCAATTAAATTAAAATAAAATATTAGTAATAAAAATTATAAAATTTATACTTAGTAAAAGTTTATTGTATATATGTTGCAGTGAGATAAGTTAGGTTTAGGAATTATAAACTTTAACTTAAATATATTCATGATTAAAATTTTTATTGTAATTTTTGTGATTAAAATAAAAAATATAAATAATTAAAATAAAGAATACGGGGTGGTGGATACCCGCGCTAGTACCCAGCGGATTTTTTCTCAATATCAAACTCACCCGCAACCCACAGTGAATTTAAATTTGAAATACCAAACCCGCCTGCAACCAATAAAATTACTCGTAGCGGGCGGGTTTTTGTGGGTGGGTTTGGGCAGGTTTGTAGGTTGGTGGTTATTTTGCCATACCTAAAACTGAAACGCTAAATCCCAAATTGCAACCGTTTTTGCTATGGTTGTTAATTCACAAATAACAGTTATGTATAGTGTAGTGAGCAAACTAATTTAATTCCGTTGGATCCATTCAATCCAATTGCATAATTTTAGAGGTCGTTGAAGTTGTCAAATTTTACTCCTAATATGTCATTTGAAAAATTATAATTTATGATATTATGTATTATGGTTCGATCATTATTGGTGCCGGTAAAATTACCTCGTATACTATATATAGGCCTTATTTAGTATTAAGGTGCTATAACTTTTAATTTACAAATATTGTGAGAAAAAACTATAAGTATGAAATAAAAATTAATAATATGTAATAATTATAATTTTTGAATAATAATTTTGACAAAATTATTAAAGATATAGTAAATTTTTCATAACACAACCGTAAAATCAAATTAATTTGGCTTCCAAGTTACAACAGCGGATGTTTACCAAATACTTTAGTACTCAACTTCAATTCCAAATAAGACTTTGATTTTTTTAACAAGTTACAGTGAGATCTTAAGTCCAACAACAACAACAAAAAATGTGAGAATTGAATTTTCATATATAAAATATTTCAGTTGCAGTTAGTTTTAGATAAGGGTGGCAAAACAAATAAATGAATCGAATTTGAATTGAATTGTTAACGAATTGGGTCAAAATTATACTGATTCGAATTCGATTCGTTTATTAAACGAATATTTAGTTTGATTCATTTAATTCGTTTAGTAGAATTAATAAACGAATCGAACCGAATCTGGATTCATTTATTATGCGTTTATCCTATAATGAATCCATAACAATTTTGGATTCGTTTATTATTCGTTTACAAAATATAATTAATAAATAAAAATTAAGCAAAGTAAATTCTAAAAATTCCAGACATTTAACATCCTACAAAATACAAATAATCCGAACCATATTCTAAAATTAAAATATACAGTTATCCAAACACTGAATTATAAATTCTTAAGTGATTTCTTTAATTCTCTTCATCTTGTCTTTGTCACCCTTAAAACAAGAATCCTACACATAAAAAGTAAATAAAATTAGTTAACAAGATAAATTAAAAATTAAACTTAAATAATTGAAAAAAATTACTTAGTTCTGTCTAGAAAATTAAAATGCAGCAATGGACGTCAAATGCTCATGAACAATCATATGCCACAAAATACAATCTCAGTTCTTTGACATCAAATATGTTTGTCCTGAATCTTGACAAATGTGTATCGATTTATTGTTGGGAAAATATGCTCTTTAAAAGCATATGTGTTTATTTAATTGTAATAAACAATTTTTCTGATTAATAAAATAAATGAGGTATTTTATTCAAATATCTTAATTGCATTAATATTTGTATTAAAGTCCATTTAATCATATTATATGTATTTATGTGATCACCATGTGGATTCACAGAAGACATAAATACAAGTTATCTTATGATTAAATAAATTTAGTTCATGATTGATAAATAAAGTTGGGCACTTTATTTAGGTATAGACTGTAATAAATTCATTGAATGATTTGTCTTAATCATGTATGAATTTATTGATGTAATACGACTACATTGAATAGGATCACATATGAGATTTAATTAACTTTGTAATAATCCGACTTATTAAATCTCATAGGCGTTGATTTTTCTTGTAATCTTAATCTTGAGTTAATTATGATTTCATGATTGTAATTGTTATTCCATTTGAGTTACCAATGGGCACGACACATCCTTGTGGTCAAGATTACCCGGTATCTTAGTGGGAGCAATTATGAGTATTGGAGTTATGGATTAACAATATAGAATTTGTACAACACATCTCTTGATGGGTTTTTGACTTGATCATAGAATTCTCTCTGGCAGAGTGTGTGTCGACATATTTAGTATGTTGAAAATGATCATTAGAGAAACCGAGAAGATCAAGGAATAAGATGTTATTAAATTGATTGGACAGTTGAGATATCAATTTAATTAACAATGTGGTACAAAGGATTGTGCAGTAAAGAAATCAATGTGGCTTGGGACGAATTATTATTCGAGCATACAATTATGGAAGTCAGTTCCAATCTTTTAGTGGAGTAGATTTGGAATTAAATAATTGGGCTAGTTTAATTACAGGCCTAATTATTGTAGCCACTATTGTATGTTCCCAAATGATCCCCGGGTTAGCTCATTTAATTGACTGCACCACTACTGGACTAATAAGTAAGATAACTAGCTATTTGGGTCAAAAGCCTAAATATATCATTTAGTGGGAGGCTCCATTTAATTAGCTTTTGTATAAGGGGCCTTATGTTATTTTACAAGGTGGGTCCCCTATTGAAAAAGCAAATAACGTGGGTTTTGTTTTTTGATTATTTGGAGCCTAGGGTTTTCACTAAAGGGTGATATAAAAGGCTTATTTTTCTCTAAAGAAAAAGAGAGAAGCCACTTTATACAAATCGGAAGAATAAGATTTTTCTCTCTATTGTTGAGAGAGAAATTTTCTCGTGCTAGTTGCTTTGGTAGTGATAAAGGCGCCCACACGTCAAGTGCAGATCGAACCTGAGTCATAACCTGGAAGATCATTGGTGACAGTTCGTGATCTAATAAGCGTGGTGGTGACGGATCGTGATCTAACAGGAGTGGTGGTGGCGGATCGTGATCTAGGAGCCTAAATCACTTCAGCGGAAAAAGCCAACTCGGATTTTCAAGGTACGATTTCTAGAATACGAATTCTTATATATTATATGAGAGCGATCTTCAAAAGGTTTTATAAAAATTTAAAAACCTGATTTTTCCCCCAACATTTTTATGTATCTTAATTAATACACATATTTCGCAAAACTAAAATAAAACACAATATCTATTTTTATATATGAATATGGAAATTAGAGATTGGAATTTTGCAAATGTAAAGAGTTTCGAAGAGGGATTATGGAGCAATTTGAGATATATAACAAAGCAATTAATTATCAAAAAGGGAAAATTGAAAACACCGTAATTATTTTAAAACCAATTGTAAAATGCTTCAAAGCACCGGTCGTGCAAGCGGATGCCACAAATAATGGGTCAAATCATGTGCAGAAGTAGAACATGCATGCTTGAGAATTTTAGATAACTGCATATTTCAAATGCAAGAGATATAAAAAGCCACATCATTCGATCGACAAAAATAAACGCAAGCTATCCTAGACTAAACATAGCAAAAGATTGAAAGCCTTCGGTATCTAGTCACTCTCTCTGATTAATACAAATGAGACAACAAATTAAATAAGAAATATCAAAATAGAGCAAAAATAAAAATGCAATAAGCTCTACATCCTAATCTGGAACTGATCATTAATTTTTAGAATTTATAATCACCAACAAAAAATAAATAAATAAATCCATAGTTCAAAAATTTTAAAAAAAAGGATAGGAGCTTACCGTGAGTTAATTGAGAGCGAGATGGTGGAGACCAAAACGAAATGGTTGCTAGCTAGCTAAGTTGCAGAGAAAACAAAACAAAATTGCTATAGTCGGCTGTAGAGGGCAGATATGAAGGGAAGAGAGGGCTACGAGAAGGGAAAGAAAGAGTGGGATCGAAAATGATGAAGAACAAAAATTAGGACCGGCTATGCCCTAGTTTTTGTTCCACTTATATACTTTGTATGATTATAGTTTTAAATTATTATATTAACCTTCAAGTTTCAAAATTTTTTAGATAAGTTTAAAGATAAAAATATAATTTAATTAAACGAATTTTAAACGAATGAATCGTATTCAATTTGTTTATGACCCACTTATTAAACGAATCCTAAACGAATAAACGAATCAATGTCTTGAAACCCGGATTCGATTCGTTTAATTAGCAAAACGAATCGAATTCACTCATTTATTAAACGAATTAATTTTTCAAATCCAAACCTATTTAATTTGCATCGATTTGAATCGAATAAACGAATCCTGACCCAGATTGTCACTCCTAGTTTTGGAGAATGTCTTTGTTCAGTAAAAATTGCTCCGAATGTCATAATTGTTTACTTTATAAATGTTTATGTTTGAAGTAGCACTGCGTCGAGGAAAAAACAAAGTGGGCTAGAAAAAGTGCAAAACATAACGCAAATCACCAATGAACGAAACTAAATTTATCCATGAAATGACTTTAATATATAAATCTTAGATATAAAATTATAAGAATTGCGGAGCTTTAAAGCTCAATGTTGCCGATTTTACACACTATTGGCAACTCTGTTGACCAATTATGATAGTATATTGTGGGATAATAAAACCCCTTTGATGCAATATAATCTTGATCATCTTTGCTCACGTTATTATAATTTTCTTCTCACACAGGGATTCCATGGTGGATATGGATTGAACAATTCTTTGTAAGTGGAAACTGACGATAATAGGTCAATGCGAAAAATACTGCATCCACACTTGAATTGCAGAACTTTATTAACTCCACAAAGACTGATGTTTACTTCTAATATTCTTCTTGGAAAATTTTAGCATGTACCTACTCGCATTCATATTTTCCAAGCGTAAAAATTCCCTGGACTAGTGAAGGACACGCAAAATGTTCATTCAATAAAATCACAGCGTCTTCATTAAATGCTCCAAAACTTGCCCCACAGGAGATGTGGACGTGGCGAAATTCCACGTTTACATGCAGTGCACATTTGCCACATCGGTGTCTTTCATTAATTCACGGAATTGTGAGGTCAATAACAAAACACTCATTCTTTGGATTTTAACCCATTATGGATCCCCGAAAATTTTCATTAAGCCCGCTATACTCTATTTTATTTACCATTTATTTATAAATATTATAAAATTTGCTTTATTATTTCATTGAAACCCTTAGAGTACTAATTCGGCCCCTATAATTTTAAATTCTTAAAATATCCTCCATTTAATTAAAAAATATAATAATTGTTAAATGAATTATAATTATAATTATAATTATTATTTTATTATAACTATAAATATAATTATAATTTTTAAATATATTATTATTATTAACAAGAATAAAAAGTATTATAATTAATTAATCTATTAACAATAATTAATAATAATTTTTTGGTTCAATTTTTAATAATAATAATCAACGATAATTATTATTAATAATTAATTTTTGAATATTAATAATAACAATAATTAAAATACAAAATAATAATTATGATAAAAATTAATTAAGGATTTTATAGTAATTTGTTATAATTTAACTCATTCTGATTTTGATTCTAAGACAAAGTAAACACATAAATAGTAATACAACTCATTCTAATTATGATTTCTGCAGTTCAAGTAAATAAATTATTCTGATTCAAATTCTTCATTTCAACTCTATTATTCCGATTCTAACTCATTATGTTTTTAGCTAATTTCGATTCCTGTTTAGTGAACGCACTATAAAATTGTAAATCACTCTATATTATATACAATTTAGTCATAAGTGTTATGACTTTTATAGTGCATTCACTAAATATGAATCGAAATTAAATTTAAAACACAATGAGTTAGAATTGAAATAGCTATAATCAAAATAAGGAATTGGAATCATAATAATTTATTTATTTAAACTGTAGGAATCGTAATTAGAATAAGCTGTATTACCATTTATGTGTTCATTTTCTCTTAGAATCAAAATCAGAATGAGTTAAATTGTTAAAAATTACAATAAAATTCTTAATTAATTTTTATCATAATTATTAGTTTGTATTTTAATTATTGTTATTATCATTGAAAAATTAATTATTAATAATAATTATCATTAATTATTATTATTAACAATTGAACGAAAAAATTATTATTAATTATTGTTAATAGATTAATTAATTATAATACTTTTTATTCTTGTTAATTATAATAATAATAATAATCTATTTAAAAATTATAATTATATTCATATTTATAATAAAATAATAATTATAATTATAATTCATTTAATAATTATTATATTTTTTAATTAAATGGAGGGTATTTTGAGAATTTAAAATTATAAATAATAATTGGTACTCTAAGGGTTTCAATGAAATAAAACAGAATGCAGGGGCTTAATGACATTTTATAATGCTGAAAGTTTTATAATACATATAAATAAATTATAAATAATATAGAGGATAGGGGGTTTAATGTAACTTAGGCGGACCCTTATATTTATATGTATGCAGAGTAATCTGAGTTGCATATATTTGCAGTAAAACAAAAGCAATCCTGTTGCATATTGCAGACATGTGTGACAAAAATTGTGCTTCATTGGCACTTCTGTCTATTTTACTTTTATCAGGAGTTTTGCACCTGGAAACCGTAAAAGCACTTGGTTCAGGTTGCAAAGAAGTTGAGAGGAAAGCACTTCTTCAGTTCAGACAAAACCTTGCGGACCCTTCAGGCCGGCTCTCGTCTTGGGTTGGAGAAGATTGCTGTAGATGGAGAGGAGTAGGCTGCAACAACAGAACTGCAAGTGTCATCAAGCTCAAACTCAACAACCCATTTCGAAACAGTATTGACGCATATGAAGGTGATGCAGGACACGAATTGGGTGGTCCGATAAGTCCATCTCTGCTTCAATTGAAAGATTTGAAATACTTAAGACTTAAGCATGAATAATTTTAAAGGCTTCAAAGTTCCAGAATTCATTGGATCACTAAAGGAACTGAGATACCTCAATCTGTCAGGCTCATTTTTCAGTGGGACTAGTCCTCAAAGTCTTGGAAACCTCACGAATTTGCTTTATCTTGATCTCAATAATTTTCTTGATCAATCCAATCAAATAGGCCTTGGATGGCTTTCTGGTCTTCCTTCCTTGAAATATCTTAACTTGGGAGGGGCGGATCTTAGCAAGGCTGAAGCATATTGGCTTGAAAGTATTAGTATGCTTCGTTCTCTTGTTGAGTTGCACTTGCCCAATTGTAATCTTCCCATTCTACCTATCCATTTTCCATCTCTAAACTTCACATCCCTTCAAGTGCTTGACCTCTTCAACAATGGTTTCAACTCCACGATACCTCACTGGTTGTTCAACATCACTAGACTTTCAAGCCTTGATCTCAACACCAACGATCTGCAAGGTGACATACCAGATGGATTTGCCAGCTTGAATTCTCTCCAACAGCTAGATTTGTCTGGAAATTCATTCCTCGGAGGCCGGCTTTCCAGAAATTTGGGAAAGCTATGCAAGTTGCGGACTTTGAAGCTTTCTAGAAACAATTTCAGTGGAGAGGTGAGTGATTTCATTGATGGTTTATCTGAATGCACCAATAGCAGCTTATTAGAGAAACTAGAGTTACGATTCAATCAACTCACGGGTGATCTGCCCAGTTCCTTAGGATATCTTAAAAACTTAAGATATCTTGAACTTCGGCATAACTCCTTTGTTGGTTCAATTCCACCATCAATAGGAAACTTGACCTTTCTGAAGGAACTGTACCTCTCATCTAATCAAATGAATGGGAAATTCCCAGAAAGTTTTGGGCAGCTCTCAGCAATTGAAGTGTTAGATCTCTCTGAGAACCAATGGGAGGGTATCATAACTGAAACTCATTTTAGGAACCTCTCAAACCTAAAAGAACTTTCATTAAACAAACAATCGAAAAACATTTCCTTGATTTTCAACATCAGTTCTCATTGGATTCCTCCTTTTAAGCTCACATTCATCAATATTAGATCGTGCCAACTAGGTCCAAAATTTCCAACATGGCTTAGAAATCAAACTGAACTGACAACTTTGGTTCTTCACAATGTTAGGATTTCAGACACCATACCCGATTGGTTCTGGCAATTAGACTTGACTCTAGATGAACTAGATGTAGCTTATAATGAATTAAGTGGAAGAATTCCTAATTCCTTAGGCTTTCGCTTTCCGGGCACAGTTGATTTGAGTTCAAACAGCTTCGAGGGTCCACTCCCACTCTGGTCATTCAATGTGACGAAGCTGTACTTGAGGCATAATTTCTTTTCTGGGCCAATTCCTCGTGACTTTGGCCAAAAAGTTCCCTTCCTGACAGATTTACACCTCTCTTTTAACTCTCTAAATGGTAGTGTTCCCAAGTCCATAGGCAATCTACAACAATTACTAATATTGGCCATCTCTAACAATAATTTGTCCGGTGAGATTCCTCGGTTTTGGAGCAACATTTCTTCCCTGTATATTCTAGACATGTCAAGTAATAGTCTTTCGGGTGAAATTCCCGAATCAATAGGTTATCTTTCGTCAGTCAGGTTCTTAATACTCTTTAACAATCATATTTCTGGCGACGTCCCTCGTTCACTGGAAAATTGCTCAATGATGGCTAGTCTTGATCTTGGAGACAATCAACTATCGGGCAACATTTCAGCTTGGATAGGAGAAGGCATGCCATCATTGTCAATTTTGAGTCTCCGATCCAACTACTTCAATGGAACCATTCCTCCTGAATTGTGCAAGCTTCCTGCTCTTCACATATTGTACCTCTCACACAATAACCTGTCAGGAATCATTCCTCCCTGTGTAGGAAACTTCAGTGGTATGAAAGTTGAACCTCCAGATTCTGTTAAATACGAGGGAAGTTTGCAAGTGGTGTTAAAAGGAAGGGAATACGTATTTAATACCACTCTTTACCTTGTAAATCTTATGGATCTGTCAAGCAACAATCTATCAGGAGAGATGCCGGTGGAGCTCACAAGACTTATTCATTTGGGAACCTTGAACTTGTCACGGAATCATTTGGTGGGAAAAATACCAACACAGATTGGAAAATTGGAATGGCTGGAATCGTTAGACCTATCCAAAAACAAGCTTTCTGGTTCTATTCCTCCAAGCATGGTTTCACTTACGTTCATGAATCACTTGAACCTGTCATACAACAACTTGTCCGGAGAAATACCAAAAGCGAACCAGTTTCAAAGCCTTAATGATCCATCAATTTATGAGGGTAATCTAGCACTTTCTGGCGATCCACTACCAAAAAGGTGCTCTGAAATCGATGGAACGCCGGGGGATCCTGGTGGAGATGAATATGAGGAGGACGAAAATGAGCATGACAAGCTATGGCTCTTTGTTAGCATGGCATTTGGTTTCGTTGTGGGGTTTTGGGGAGTTTGTGGCACTTTGATCATCAAGAAGTCTTGGAGATACACTTACTTTCGGTTTGTTGATAAAATAAAAGATCAATTTCTCACATTTTTGGCATTAAATGTTGTTAGTCTGAAGAGAGAAATGTTGGAGAAGAATGGAGGTGGGGAAACCTGATCTGAAGTTACCAAACACGTGCGAAGATGAGTAACTGCTTCATCATAGCAATATTTGCAATTGTAATGGCATACTGTTTATTTATAAGCTTGTTGTAATGTTGTTTTGCGTTTAAAATAAGTAAAGCACGTTAGATTGCTGGTTTATGAGTTCAAGAAGCAAGCAAATATATTTATAAAGATAGATCAATTTCTTTTTGTAAGAGCCATTAAAGTGGATTAACTCGTTTATTTAATGGCCTAATTTAAACACTTTACATCTTCAGACAATTATGCGTGCACATTTGTAATCTGATCTCTAATGTGAATACCTTCGTTTGATGTCTAATAAAATTGTATCCATTCAACTCCTAAAATAAGTATGCAAAAAGTTTAGAATTCGAATTCCGCTAATGTTGGATAAGAAAATAAATTTTTTAGTTAATTTAAAAAAAAAATTAATAAAAACTTTCAAATTACTATTTTGATTATGTTAATGGTGTGGTTTTGCAATCGCAACGCATATTTTAATATTGTAAGTTCACGTTTAATTTACACAAATTGAAATAGAGAAAAATATTACACAATTGTAAAATTAAAAGGAAAATGGAGGATAAAAGAGTAAAATTACCGAGAGGTCCATCCGCCGACGCGCTCACGCGCTTCTTCCATATCGCGAAATCCAGTCCGGCTTTCCTCAACCGACCAGGAATAGAACAAATCTATTAATACTCCCAAACACTCGTCTTAAAATGTCATTTCTTAGTCTTTAGTCTTTACTTTCACTCCACTTTAACTCTCTGAACCACGAAAGAAAATCAGCGTAATGGCGACGGCATTCCTTCACTCTCAGGACTGCCTTCGCAATTTCCGATCCTCTCCTCGCTTCAACAAACCTCCCCCTGGCCCTAACCCTACCCCTAAACCTGTCCCTAACCTCTTCAGCAATCGGCCCCGACGAAAGCGGCGATCCGGCGACGATCAGTCTCGGTCCTTGACGGTGATCAAATTACCCTCACAAAATAACCTCGTGATCGGCCGGGTCAAAATCCTCAAACACGGCGAGGCGGTGCTGCCGCCTAGCTTGATCAAGAAGGAGGACGCTTCCGAGAAGCAAATCGCAGTTTGTAGCAGTAATGTTGAGTCTGATAATGTGGATTTTTTTGCTGGTACGGCGTTCTCCTCCTCGCCGCCTCCCAGTGCGGTTCCTCTTCCGCGGTTTTTGGCTATCAACGTAAGCCATGCGTCGACTTGTGGTTTGGTGTGACTTGTGAGCGCGGGCTTTGCTTCAAGTCTTCAAAATTCAAGATCAAACGGATTAGGATTTCGCAAGCGAAAACGATGTCGTTTTAGTTATTATTATTTTTTTTTTTTCAATTCCCTTCCTTTTCTCTCTGTGTAGTGGGTGTATATAACACGGTATATGTACTCGTAGGCTGATGTTTGTTGCGGGAAAAGTTTTGATTCTGACTTTCTGTAGTGGCGTTCACGTTGATGTATTTTGATCTAAACGACTCCGTTGTAGTACCTGGGTTTAGTTACCACTGATTATTATTTGTTACTTTTTGTGAAAGAAAAATTAAAAAAGATAATTTCAGAAAGTATATTGGGTTGTTTCTTTAAAAAAAAAAGTTTTAATAAAAAATATACTGATTAATTAATAGAATAAAATTTTGGAAAGTCAATGTAAAAACTAATAATTTAAGGGTCCGCCTAAGTTATGTTTAACGTAACTTACGGCTTGGCCCTAAAATTTTGTCCAGTTCCCTATACGTTATGTTATTTATAATTTATTTATAAATATTATAAACTTTTCTGAATTGTAAAATTACGTTTAACTCCTTACACTCAATTTTATTTTATTGAAACCTTAAAGTATGAATTTGCCCCTTATAATTTTAAATTTTCAAAATAACCTCTATTTAATTAAAAAATATAATAATTATTAAATAAATTATTATTATTATTATTTTATTATAATCATAAATATAATTATATATTTTTAAATAGATGATTATATTTTTTTTAAAAATATAATCATCTATTTAAAAATTGATGATTTGACATATTCACATTATGCGATTAATTTGTTTAAAGTCTCTTCAATAGTGCACCACTTTCTCCAATGACTTCCATTAATTGCGATTAATTTTTTCTTGATCACAAAACTTTTCGTACTTTTTTTGCTTGGATGTTCTATTAATGGTGCCATGCCAAAATGTTTAGACAACACCAAAAGTGGCAATGGAAATTGGTGTGAGCTTCATTCACAAAAATGTTGGTACTGTTGCATATCAATTAAAAAGCAAGTCATTGGGGGAGTTACTATAAATTAAAGATGGCCAATGGGTGGCGGCGAAGACGCGTGGACAAAGACGGCACGACGAAAGCGCGTTTGTGAGGCACGAGGCGACGACACGACAAGCGTGGGCCGTGCTGGCGCCTAGAATTTTAGGCACGCGCCTTAAAAGACTGTGACGATTAGAGATGGAAAAGACGACGCTGCTGAAAAACACGTAATAAAAAAGACGGTTCATTAAGTAGGAAGATGCGCCCATGAGCCATTAATAGCACGTGGGCCAAAATATATCTAAGTAAATTTTTTTAACAAAAGTAAATATAAAATGTTATGAAATTAAAGTAAAATATCTTGAAATTAAATGTTTTAATATATTTTTTAGCATAGACTTTTAAAAATTAATTTAAATCATTAAATCTTAGTTTAAATAAATATTCTAATTTTTTAATGTTTATAATTTATTAAATGAATATGTAAATATCATGATTTTAATAAATAAAATTATAAATATCATAATTTTATTTATGATATTTATTAAATCAACAATGTTATTTATGATATTTAATTTTATTTATGATATTTATTTAATTATTTATTTATGTTTATAATTTATTAAATGAATAAGTAAATAACTAAATATCATGATTTTAATAAATAAAATTATAAATATCATAAATTTATAAATTATAAATAAAAAATAAAACTTTTACAAAATTAATAATAAAATATTTTTCATATTAATATTAAATCATAACTTGTAAGTTGTGACCTATGATTTGTTATATTAATATTTCGTAGTTATGACTTATTGTAATGATTATTCGAGGATTGTATTTTTAATTTTAATTAATTATTATGATCTATGGAATTAAATTTAATTAAATTTATGTATTGTTGTGTTATGAATTATGATTGATTATTGTGAAATAAAATATATAGTTGTGAAATTGTGATAATCTAATAATAAAATGTTAATTGCTCTCTTAATAAAAATTAATATGATTATTATTATTATTATTATTATTATTATTATTATTATTATGTTGGTGAAAAAAAAAGACGTCAAAAGACGTGAATTTGAATAAAGACGCTAAAAGACGTGATTTTTTAAGACACTAAAAAAAAAAAAGTTGATGGGCTTTTTTGGCGCACGCAGCACGGGCTCGCGTCGCTTGTGGGCCGTCTTTGGGTTCAATCGGAAAAAAAGGTAGGCACGGCACGGCCCACCAATTTGGTGGGCCGTGCCGTGCCAGCCCACGAGCCCTTGTGGGCCGTGCCGTGCCGTGCCAGCCCACGAGCCCTTGTGGGCCGACAGTTGCCGACACGGCCCATTGGCCATAGTTAGTATAAATATACCCATTGAAACTCTTAGCATCATGGGCTTTTTTTGCAACCGTTAATTGGCTTCATAAATTCTATTACATAAAAGAAATAGTAGGGACTTGTGACTCTAATTGCTCCCTCAAAGTTGTTTCCTTATGATTTACAATTCACAAAAAAATGTAATAAATAAATAAATGTTTAACTCGCATATACATATAAATATGTGAATACGTCAAATTGTTTAAAGTTCTCCATCAATCTTCTCTATATATCGTTAAAAAAATATAATCATCTATTTAAAAAATATAATTATATTTATGATAATAATTATAATTATAATTCATTTAATAATTAATATATTTTTTAATTAAATGGAGATTATTTTGGGAATTTAAAATTATAAGGGGGCAAATTCGTATTCTAGGGTTTTAATAAAATAAAATTGAGTGTAAGGAGTTGCACAAAATTTTACAATCCAAAATATTTTACAATATTCATGAAAAAATTATAAATAACATAGAGTATACGGGGCTGAACAAAATCTTACAGCCAAGCCGTAAGTTACATTCAACGTAACTAAGGCGGACCCATAATTTAAATGAATTTGAAATTAAGTGGGATCGGGCTCATTCGAAATTCAACCGACCCGGTGAGCCTACCTCCTGATAGTTTAGTTATCGCACTTTATCCATTCCCGCCACAGGGAAGCAACTGCTGAGCTTGACTGTACTTACTAATCACAAATGCCTCCGTGCCTCCTCTCCGCTCGTCCTCCCTCTCCAGTCATAACCCGCCGCGTGTCACTCGGAGCAGTGCGCAACCCTCCACCCCCAGCTCCTCCTTCTTCTCTCCCTCTAGACCCTCCTGCGGCCAACCTCCCATCTCTAACTTGCGCCCTACAGTGCCCTTACTTCCAATCGTACGCACCCCCTTCATATTAAAAATCATAATACCTTATTTCATTAATAAAAAGCTTAATTTATCTATTCCAATTGTTTTGAATATTTCAGCTGCTCTGGTTGTACGCACGAGTTCAATCTCCACCGTCCGATCATCGTCGACGAGGCTACTGATTTTTTCAAGAGTATTGGTCTTTTAGATTTCACTTTCGATAGCTGTAGACTGGTATGCACGAATGTATCTTTCATTTCTCAATTCATTTCATTTTCGATTATTATTTTTTTTTTGTTGAAAATTTAGGGTTTTTGAATTTTGGTAACGAGCTTTGCTAGTTAATAGTACGGATGGAGGTGTCGAGCCAAATTGGCTGTCCGCGGCACGTCGACAAGCCCGCTAATTGGACTGTATCAGGAGGGGACTCATAATGTAGTGGATATTCCTCACTGTAAAGGTTTGTTATAATTATATATTTGTTGATTAACTTTGGGACTGTAACTCTTAAATTTTTGTATGTTGTATTTAATGGTGAATATTTTGACTAATTGTCTATGATTACTGATTTTGCAGCCCATCATCCTCGTATTAATGCTGCTGTTGAGCTGTTGAGACAAGGTTTTTTTTTTCTTTTCTGTTTTATTTTTTTAATTTTATTATGTTTTCTAGCTTTTGAATATCAAGAAACCTACCATTTGGTTTGCTTTAGCTTGCTATTTGCATTTTTAAGTAAAAATTTAGCTTTTTTTTTTCCTTTTTCCCCTTCTAGAAAACTTCAATTAGATATTTTTGGAAAACAGGCTTTTTTTTTTTTAATTCTTTGCTCACAGTTAGACCATGGCCTATGCTACATTTATATGTTTTTATGAGATCTTTCATGCAAATTTCTTGGTAGTCATTGTTTATGTTGTTCTGTGTTATTTGTAGGAATTAAAGAGTTAAATGTTGAGCCATATGATGAGGATGAGAGGACAGGTGATTTGCGATATGTTCAGGTGACTAGTCCGATTAACATCTACTGAATACCTATTGAAAATGTATTATTAATTGCAACCGTCTAAAAGTTGATAAAATTATGTGTGCGCAGATGGCTGTGACCACTTACAACACATCCCTTCCCGCCTCGGAAAGATACAGAAATGGTTGTTACAAGTTAGCTAAGTGCATTGTTCTAATAGAATGTTCAATTTTGGACATTTTAAATAATAGTTGAACCATTTTTATTGAAGTTATATAGCATGTTTCCTTTTCTAGGAAAAGTACAGATTACTTTAGTTTGGAATTCAAGAAATGAAAAGTCCCCCAGTTCGGACAAATTAGAGTCTTTAGCCAAGGTGACCACCACGTTGATTATTTTGGCTGCAATTCTTTTGCATTTTTCCTTTTTGAGATATCAAGTCTTCAATATAATTTGCAGTTTTTATGGAGAAATGGTGGTTCAAGGAGCCATGAGCATTACATTCACTCTGTATGGGCAAACTTTCAGACATCAACTAATAATGTGAGTTAAATTTTGATTTTTAATTTAATAGAAGAACTAGTTTGGATGGGTGTCCCTTGTATTTGTTGGTTCAGTGTACAATTAATTTTGCTTTTAGTGATAGCAGAAAACTAATCTCAATGATGGTGGAACAAAAACGATAATAGTTGCTTCAATTATTAAGAATATGCTTCTTACTTTTGATGGTTTTAATCAATGTAAGATACTTTGCAATTTCATTTGACTCTTCAAATAGGCCTTCTGAGAGGAAGGTCACATATGTAGAGTTGGGACTCTGGAGATATTCTTATTCTCCTTCTTGACATTTTTAGGTGAGGGAGGGGAAGTGAGCATTGTACATAGTTGCTGATTTACAAATGATATGAATGTTTGAAATTTTAGAAAAGTTTTATCGATGATGCAGGTAATATTTGGCAATAGGTGGAGACATCTTTTAGGAGAAACTGACTTTTGGGAAAATGTTGGAGGAATTGATATATCTTTGGCACCATCCAGTTTTGGCCAAGCAAACACGCGGGTATGCGTATTTCTACTCCAGTCATTTTTTCCTTGGTTAATTTGCTTGTAGGTTAAATTGTTACAATAAAGGATTTATGAAGATAGTGCTTAAAGTGGCATTACAGTATCTCAACATATGCTTCTTAGTTAATGCAATAATTAGTTGGCATACAATTTCAGGATGAGATATGTCATTATCTGAAGCGATAGATGTTGTATAGGGTTTTAAAATTTTAATTTGACACTCCCTTTGGCATTATTGTATCTCATGAAGCTTCTTAACATGTTGATTACAGGGCTTGAAAAGTAGCTAAACAAACAAACCTAACTATTTCTACCTTCAAAATTTTGTTCTTGATTATACTCTGTCAAATGCATCTTTTTCAGGCTTTTGATATCTTGCTCCGGAAATTACAAAAGTATGTCCCTTATGGAGCATCTGTCACTGATTTGTATGCAGGAGCTGGTGTGATTGGATTATCATTAGCTGCTGCTAGAAAATGCAGGCAAGAAATGAACGATTTTAAATGCTGTGTCTGAACCCCCACTCTTATTCCAAATAAAAATCATATTGATCGCAATTTAATTTTGTCATTTTTCAGGTCTGTTAAATGTGTTGAGATAAACAAAGAATCACAGCTATCGTTTGAGAAGACAGTGAGCCGCTTACCTGAATCTGTGGATGGCAACATCAGCTGGCACAACGCAGACAATTCAATAGTTAGTGTTTAATTCTCCAAATTAAATTTATTGTCATACACATCTTGTCAATAGTTAGTGTTTAATTCTCCAAATTAAATTTATTGTCATACGCATCTTAGGATTCACCTTAGAACTTCATACTTTGAATATCTCTGTGTTTTATTTCCACAAGATCATAAGGTAATTATTCTTGTTTAAATTGGCTAATTTGCAAATTTTTTGAATTTTATATGAAACACGAGAAAAACAGTCAAACTGGTTGAGGTCCCAAGATTTCCTGTCAACTATGTTGTGGGTGCAGGGCTAATTTTTTTTTTCTTTTCCCTCAACTTATTTTTTAGGAACCTCTGTCTTGGCTTGTGGGATCAGATGTGCTTGTCGTTGATCCTCCTAGAAAGGGATTGGACTCATCTCTTGTTCATGCATTACAGAGTATAGGATCAGCAGAGCGTAAAGCTAAATCATTATCAGAAAGGTAGGACATTTTTATGTTTCTTAGGCATCAACTCTAGGATCTATTGCTTATAAGGCTCATTTTGTCCAACGCAGTGGCTTTTAACACTCAATTCACTTTATTTTTAATAAATTCCCTTGCCTTTGCAATGTTCATTTGAAAAAGAGGGGGGGGGGGGGGGGGGAAGACGAAAAAGGTCTAGGATCTATTGCAGGACCTGACTGCTCTGTTCAGTCACACTTTGAGAAATTAAGTAATTAATTCTTTGCAAATTGTTAAATCTGTTTTATGTTGACTTCAGTTCATCCTCCATGGTAAAAGAGGAAAAGAGACCATGGATTTTACGAGCAAAGGAGGCTTCAGTTCAAATTGGAAGCAAAACAAATTCTGAGAATCAATCACTTCCACAAACCCTCATTTACATAAGCTGCGGATGGGAAAGCTTCAAAGAGGTACTTCCACAGTCAAACTGTCAAAGAACTAGGTTTATATTCTGCTGGTTATCCTGAAACCATTTAGTGGAATATTTTTTTCATTGTAATTATGGAAAATTTGTTGTAACAGGACTGCAAATCATTATTGTCTAGCAAGGCGTGGCATTTGGAAAAGGCCCATGGTTTTAATTTCTTCCCCGGCACACAAAGGTATTGCTATTTCATTGAGAGACCTGTCTGATTTTCTTTAGAAAATTAAAGTACGATGTGATTATTGGAGCTATGTTGTCATGTTGTATACATTCCAAGTGATTTTGCATATTGTTTGCAGCATCGAAGTGTTGGCTGTATTCAAGAGGGGTCAAGGTCTCAAGAAAAAGAAATTGGCTAAAAAGAAGAAGAAAAACGCATTTTGACATGTCCAATTGGTCTGCAGTAGGAATGGAAGGAGAGAGATAAGCTAATCCACATGTAAGAAGAATCGAGACCATGAAGATGTTTAAATGGAAAATATTTTGTACGCCATCACTAATTTTTCTGTTGTAAAATAATAATGTGATCATCTTTATCTTTCTCCTCAAAACATAAGAAACTTAAAATTTGTGCACTTGATGCAAATGTGTGTGCAAAGAATACATGTTACCCATCTCTTTAGAATTTTATGAAAGAATGCTAAACTGGATATAAAAATTCAAGAACAAACTTGAAGAGATGCTTTTCTCCGGAAAAACTACTGCTCCCGCTATGTTTAGGTATGTTCTTCAGTGTTTTTGTCCACTCTTAGATCTTTCCAGATGTGGAAAAGCCGTCAAAATATTGAAAGCCCTTAAGTCTTGTCTGGTCAGGATTCCAACCACTGGAGATACCTGCAAATGGAGTACACAATAGGTTACTGATATTTACATCTTTGAGAAAGTTTATTGATAATGAATTGCCAGTACAAATTACACTAAAATGATCAATAAGAGACGGTTAATAAACTTACCCCTGCTGCTTCATACTTCGGTACAACAAGCAAATGGCGGAGTCCAACTTGCCTGAAAAGCACCATAGCTTTTGCCACTGACATGCTCTCAATGACTGTGTAAGGTGTTGTATTGGTAAGAGGATGCAAGTCAATGTACATCTCCATTTCCACGCTTGTTACAGCCACCTCTTCAATTTTACCCTCCCTCTCTGCGAGCTCAACCCAGGAAAATTTCTCTCTCACTTCCCATTCCTCTGTCCTCCTTTTTTCTTGCAGAAACCACTTTTTCTTCAGTGCTAGAACCAGGTGTGCTCTTAGGATTAATCCATGCAATTCTGTGGCACCATTAGCCAGTCCTGATGGCGGCACCACACCCTCATCTAAAACAGGGAAACCATTGTGTGTCGTGTTTCTCAGTACGTCAACAATTCGTGACACCTTTTCAATTCCAGACAGAGTAATTACTGGTGGCTTAGCATCAACTATCTCGCCAACAGTTAGAGTTCTCATCCATGGCTCAGGATGTGCATCCAAGAAAGGTAGGCCTTTTAGTTCCAGTATGATTTCATATATGCTTGGATTGAAGCTGTCTCCAACCGTTTTGGCTATTAGAAGAACAATCATTGTAATGGGAAGTAACAGGAGATTGTTGGTTAGTTCAAGGAATATGACACAAAGTGAAACAGTCATCCGCATTGAGCCAGCCATGAGGGATGCAGCACCAAGAACAGCATAAAGCCCCTGGTCAATGTTGGTGTATGATCCCATGGCCATACCAAGAAGGCGGCCATATGCTGAGCCCATGAGTATAATCGGGAGGAAGAGTCCAGAAGGCACAGCAATGCCGAAAGTAATGAGTCCTAAGATGCAATACAGTACGAAGAAAATCAGGATGGAAGATGGTTGAAATTCAGTGGGAGTGTTGGAGGAGAAGATGTTTCGAACAGCATCATCGTTGGTGGTAAGAAGAAGAGTTGCTAGATCATTGTAGTGGCCATTTGGGCAATTGAACTGCTTGAAGTTCCCTGATCGTCCATTGGTTGGGCAGGTCTCAGGAAATGAGGGATCACAATCTTTGCAGTCAGCAAGGAAAGGAAGACAATATTGGCACACTGAGGTGAAGACTGAGACACTAAGAGCGAGAAGTAGCTTATGCATCTTTCCCTTCCTGCAATGAAACAAAGTGCAAATACAAGTTGAACTATGATTTTCAGCTTTCTTAACTGTGAAACGAGTCTTGGATGTGAAACCTAGCATCAAACAGAGATTTTGGAATATGAATGCAGCGTAATTGAGAAACAATGCAGGTCATTTGAGTTGCTTACTGGTTAATGAGATTGTAGAGTCTGAGAACTTTATGCAGAATGTGATTGTAGAGGCCTCCCAAAATTCCACCAATTATGCCAATTAAAGTTACAGGAATGATATCCATTACATGATACCTAACTGGAACATTGCTCACATCAAACATGATAAGCCCTCCTGTACCAAAAAGCCCACATTTCCCAGAATTGCATATTTCAATAAAAGCTCTGAGCACCACCACCACAACTGCTGTGCTGAAGAAAGTTCTCCAGAGAAGTGCACTTCTCCACCATGTTGCTACCTCTTCTAAAGAAAACAGGACACCACCCACTGGCGCTCTGAAAGCTGCACATACGCCTGAGGAAGAGCCACATGTGATGAGATCACGGCGATCACGGTCATTGTTGAAGTACCGAAGCCACTGCCATTTTATACGGTGATTATCAGGCCCTCCTTGCCCAAGTAATGAAGCAATGCAACTGCCGATATGCACCAGAGGCCCTTCTTTTCCCAAATCTAGCCCTGCGGCCACAGCTCCAATGCTTCCAATAATCTACAATCATAATAAACTGAAGAAATCAGGCCTACTTAACTAATTCAAAACAGAGCGAGATGGGGTGAAAAAAAAAAAGAAGTAATAATTATTCAGATATTCCAGGTCTCATTGCTCCCATTTCCTAGCTTCATTTTCTAAGTTAATTTTTTTTTTTTGGGGGGAAATATAAAAACTGCCACATAAAACGACTTTGAGAACCTATACAACCTTCAAGTGGTAATGGATTTTTCAATGGATGTTCATGGATTTCTACAATCTTTTGTTAATATAAAGTTATGAGCCAAAGAAGAACAGATGATTGCTAGATATTACGAAACTCAAGATATGGATAAATTTCCGAAGTAAACTGGAACATGGACCCATTTCCTTGTCTAAATTTAGTGGCAATGAGCAGGCAAGTTTGTGTTTGAAATGTCATTTTCAGAACAGAAATCAACCCACTGTGGAAATTCTTCTTCCGATTCAATCCACCAATATAAGCAAGATTCTACTCTAACTAAAGCCACAAGAATCCTTATTGAAACCGATGTAAAGCTTAGTTAAAAATTTTCATTTCATATATGAGCTTGTAAATTTAACTATAAGTTGATCTACCTTGACAATCAATGTTGTGGCTCCAAACATGTTGGGAGTATCAACACCATTGAGATAAGCTTTGATTTCTGGTATTCCAGGACCAGCTGCCGTGGGTGCAAAACATACACAAAGAACAGCAGCAACCAGGGTCAGAAGAAAATTAACCCCAGTGAAATACAGGAATCCTTGTAAGTACCTGTCATCATCACAAACAGTTTCCAATTCCTAACTTTGAATATTGTTCAAGAAAATTGAATGTTGTCAATTGTAATGCCTACCTGTCCTTCTCTATGAAGCTTACAACAGCAAGAAGCTTGTATCCAGCAATGTTCTCAACTGCAAGATTGATGAGGGTGGCAATCAAGCCAGTTAAGAGACCAACAAGACAGGCCAGTGACCATTTCAAGAAAATATATTGCAACACTTGTACTTTGGATCTGCTTCTCCAATCATGCTTGAATAGATCATTTTCATTGATCCTGCAAAAGGGAAAATCACCTGATCAATTCTCAGTATTCTAAGAACAGATTACAACAAGGAAAAAAAATTTTTTTTTAGTTTTATTTACTCATAATCTAAGCTCTCTATATGGGAAACTTTGGCTCCAACAAGGGCTAATGGACTAGAAGATAATGTTCTGCTTCTCTTCAGAAGTGGCTGTTGCAATGAATTGCTTTCAGGGTCTCTTTCTTCTTCATCAGCTTCCATGTGGGCTTGTGTTGCTCTTGCCACTGGATTAGAATTTCCCTCCATTGAAGCAAACCAACACAAGTTTCAAACCTCAGAGGCTTTTGGGGTTGGTGAATTATGATCCTGTTGTTGGCGCTGGATTGGAATGGACTAAATTAACTCCTTTCTATTCCCACCATTCAATATTTGTCTTACTGAAAATGTATGGTCAAACCTTGTTACAAATAATGCACTGGACTTGCCTTTTATGTGAATAACAAGTGTTAATTTGTGGCCAATTTGCCAAATTACCCATTTGCCACCCTGGCAGTGTAACCAGAAGGCAACTTGAGGTACTCGAAAATTCTTATCAATTTTCTTAGAAAAAAATTTTCAATGCTGGGAAAAGGTAAAATGTGTCCCTGCTGAATCGGGTCCATTTAGTTAATTAATGCGATAATCATGCTTGGAATGTAGCAAATAATTATGGTTAAAGCATTCTGCAAGTAATGTATCAACAACAAAATTATGCGGCTGATTATAATATTTTAACCAGAAAATCCTCTTGAATTTGCAACGTTGCTATTCTTTCAAATATCTGTAACTAGATTTGATTTGAACCGCCCAGCACCTAATATTCAGACCCTGATAAGCTTGAGGCTGGTTCTTAATAATGATTTGCGGATGAGAGCAGCTACTTTTCACGTTACTTTGGAACTTTGAGTAATGGCCAAGTGTTATTTAAAATAATGATAATAATTTTGGTTTCAATGCATAGCAGCAACCAAGATCACTGCCAAGATCTTATCGACAATAGCATTATTATGTTTTATTGATAGCCGTATCGTGGTCCACGATCAAATCCATTTCTTGTTAATTATATTCCCACTAGATGTTAAAAAAAAAAAGATAATTATTCCAAGCTAGTGGAAATAATTCTTAATAGAACATTTTCATGCAACATGTATGATGTTATTATGCGTCCCAATTATATAATATAATTCTCCCATTGGGTTCTTGTTGTTTCTTAGCAACAACAAATTATGAATGTAGCACAAAATTGAAAAATTGTTTTACTTGGCCTCATATTATTAACATTACACATCTTTCGTGGCATCAACGTTGAGTCACTTTCATTCAAGGAAAAAAAAAATTGAAAAACGTGGAGTGACAGATCAGCACAGCCTTGTTTGCACTTGTGCCAGCAAGACACTTGTGAAAAATCGGAGCGGGGATCATTCAGAGATCGAACGGTGGAGACTAAACTGGCTCTTCGTGTTAGTGAAGGGTCATCTTTTCCATCTATTTTATCATTGGCCAAATAATTCATTGTATGATTGATTGTCGGGTATTTATTCGGATTTTAGCGGCCATATCGACATGGGCCCACATCAAAGTTGTGTTTTTTCGTACTCAATCAGGGGGTCCACGTGGCAAACATCAGTGAACGTGATCCAGGGATATCCAGCTAGGATGTTTCAATCCCAATCCATAACAATGCCTGCATTATTTTCTCCTTTTTTTAATTAAAAAAAAAAGTATTTTCTCATTTCCAATTCTATTGAATTAGGATTAAATTAGATATAACTCAATAAGTCCTTTTTAACAAAATTAAATTAGATAATCCTTTTTTTTTCTTTTTATAAGTAGAAGGGTGGGGAAATTTTAAATTGATTTTTAATTATATGATTCAAGTTTAAGTAGCTGATTAAATAAAATTACTCGAAACCCACTTATCAAGCAGCCTAAAAAAAAAGAATAATTTAATTGTTAATTAAAACTATTTAGATTATTAGCCTGGTGTAATATTCAGTACTTGATCATCATCAAAATCATCAGTCTGTCTATTGATTGAATTCACACAAGAGTTATCCGGAAGATCTATATTATTTATTTTTTAATTTAATTTTTGTTGTCTTTGAGAAAGTTGGTGCTTAGCGTGAAACATGAGGTATCTAGATTGGTTACGTGTTTCATTAATTTATGAAAAGTTCAAATGTGAATAAATGTGCAACCAAATTACCAAAACAATTTCGAGACGCCACTCTTTGCCCTCCAAAAAAGTAGTGGATATGTGTGAACATATAACGATCAATTTATAATATTATTATTAATAGCCTACATATAAAAATAAATAAATAAAAATAATAGATTCCAATATCATTTATCACATTAATATTTGGTCAACTTTTTTAGTTTGTCATTTATTATATAGCCCATGTCTTATTTTTATAATACTTAATCCCACAATTTTTGGTCCCGCTCGCATCCAACGAAAGCATCATTGAACTGATTTTTATTACGTGTCCAATTAGACTTTAATTTGGCGGTACGTCACTTTCTCACGCATGTGAATATTTCATGTCTCTTCGTTGTCATTGCACAAAATCTTTTCTTCCAATTATTTAGAAAACAAATTTTTTTATGTTTTTTTAGGCTCAAATACTTGGTCTGTGTTCACAACAAATAATTAGAATACACACACACACACACACACCTAAGAAAAGATGATCAAAACTTGTCTAATCTTTGATGAACTTAACCATTTTTCTTTCACCCTACTATTTTAAAACATATCAAAACCCTGTAGTCAAAAGGTAATTCAATGTTTAACTTAAAACGTCCGCATTTCCTATCAGAAGTTTAATCCGTTGGTGTCAAAATCTTCTTTTGTAAAAGATCAAATTTCTCTTCAGGAAGGGAGTCTGCAGGAGAGAAAAAGTTTGTGTACGACCAGCCACTAAATTTTTGTAATTTTCCCAATCCTATGGGGGAACCCCAAGTGGGTGGTCTTGCTCTGAGAGACCGAGACCCCAGGCTCCACCAAATTGCAAAGCCTAAATGACTGGTCATTACCACTTCAACTGTCTCATGTCGTTGAACTGATTTTGACAAATTTCTCTCATAAAACGGAAGGGGGTGTTGGTGGTTTTGTAGGCTCTAGTTGTTTTGACTTTCTTTTGGTTAATATTAAGTTGAAATAGATAATTTTGTATGATTGAAATAGTTAATTTTATATCATTTTAGTTGTTTTGATTTTTTTTTTGTTAATATTAAGTTGAAACTAAGGCCCAACTCTAATAGTAAGGAGTGGTCTTCTTAAGATTCGGTTCTAGATTTGAACTTCAATAGGTACATGAGTTAATTAATTAATTAGTTTATTTATTTGAGTATTACATTATATAATACAATGCAGATCTACTAATAGACGTATGAAAAATCAATGAAGTTAGTTTTAATATTACATAGTTGAAATTTAGTCTAAAAATCTATTTCTAAAGGAGAAAAATCAACTATCAGAACACATGAGGAGAAACTTAAACTCTCGACTTCAACATTAGACCAAGAAATTGTCCACCACTAAGTGAAGGGTGATTGACAATTAAGATTTACTTGGTCGAATTATTTATCATTTTATTGAAATATATTTAAAACTCAAATTATCTAAAACCAAATGTGACGCTACCAAAATTAAAATACCAAATCATATGTAGTCTTTAATAAGCTTTTTTTTTAAACTGTTATTTCATCAATTCTTTTTATATAATAAAACCTGATAAATTAATAATTTTAATTAAATAATAATTTTTGTCGGTTTCAACTTAGGACCAAAGTAGTAAAATAATAATTCGACAAATTTATAAGATAATAAAAAATTTTAAATAATTCATATTTTCCCATAAGACCCAAGTACTATATAAATTAATAATCACCTAAATTGAAACTAAATCCATATAAAATATCTATAAGTTTTTTTTCTAAAATATGTTTTTAGTGTTACTTATTTCTTATTGAAATTGACTTTGTGTTATGTAAAAAGAAACTTCAGTTGATATTATCGTTTAGAAATAAGAAATAATTTAACGAAATAAGAAATAATTTAACGTCAATATCGCTTTGAGTGCTTTTTTGTAGAAGATTGGTTTCTATAGTAGAACTATCATTTTTTACTTGAAAAATTAAAAATTCTGCAAATCTTTTATTACGATCAATGTAAGGCAGCCGACTATTATTCAAATAAATTATAATATATACAAAACTAAGGTAAAAATTTACATTATAAATGTAACCATATTTTTTAAAATAAACAATACCTTCATAAATTAATGATTATTAATTTATTGGTTAATTAATATTAGTAAATAATAAATTATCTTTATGATTCTAAATTTATTACTTTATCCATATTTTATTGTACATATAGATTTATTTTGATAACGTGATAGAATCACTTTAATCACATGTCTTTTCAACTACTCAATTGACGTTGCGGAAATAAAAGTAGGTCAAATGCTGGATTTCATTAATGTTGGCTTGGAAAACACTCCAATTATTTTCTTTAATATTGTTGCTATTAATTGCAATTACGATCACAAGTCATAGAATATTTGAAAGGATTTGGTTGATCAATTTAAACCTAAAATAAACTAGTAGTTAGGAAATTCAAACGCCACTTATTTCCACAGGAACACATGGTATGTTCTGATATCCATGGAAGTATGACGCCCATGCCACCATACTGCAGAAAATATAATTGGTATTAGGATGTGATTATTTACACTCTAAAAATTACTCAAAACATTCAATTATTCAAAACACTCACTTGTAAAATTTAAAACTCAAACTTTTGCTGTGCACATTATATTAAATCTCGAAAATAACCTTTAATTTTTTCCCTTTTCAACATCCATTTTTCTTATTTTCTTTCATTTGTTTTTCACTTACTTTTGTTTTCTCAAATAAAACTCAGAAGATACTTCTAAGAAAGAGGATCTCTTGAACTTTGCGAACTCATCAGAACTCTTTCAAAAAAAATTAAAAATGTTTTAAGAATTAATTCGTGACTTTCAGGTTTGTGAATAGACGAGTGTTCTAATTAAAAGTTTTATTTTTCTTTAAAATTTTAAGTATTTAATCATTCACCTATATTTAGTATTTTTTTTAATTTGAATCCATTATCCTTTTCAATTAATTTTCAGTATTGCCTAATTTTGAGCCAACAGTTGTATAAATACTTTTTGTTTTTAAACATAATTTGTGAGGTATTGTAACTAAAAGTATAAATTAAGCCTATTTGCTGGAAGCATTGTATTGTTGATCTGTGCACTAAGGGCGAGATATATAATGTTGTTTTGGAGTTTTCAGAGTAATTAATGATGAATTTGTGAATAAAGATTTATGGTTTATGATAAACAGGTGCAAATTTATTTTTATTTTTTAAATTTTCGTTTTAATGTCCTTATTAGTAATTTCATAAAATGATTTTTTTATAATAAAAAATAAAGAGTGTTCAAAATATTTTTAACTTTACAAATAGTCTCAACGTTTGTGTTATGAAGCGGTATGCAAAATGGATGTCCATCCACTACTCAATATATGTCATACATGTAAATCACACACTTCATAGATATGCCACCTAGCATAATTTTTGGCATGAATTAGTTGGCCGAGTGTTAGTGTGAATAAGGCCTATTAGTTTGTTTACTTACGCTTGATTTTGCGAATTAAGGAGCATATGTCCTTTGGAGAAATTTATATGAGAGATAGGGTCACTTGAAGTTAGTAATTGTTCCAAGTGTTCAAAGCGAATGGAATCAACTTCAATTGTAAGATTTCAAGTTAGTGCATCATTACAACTTTGCGCTTTATAGAATCGCTTCAAAATTGAAACTATATGATGAGAATGTCGCCTATGAAGATATGCTAGAAAGAATATTCCCAACATTCCATATTTCAAATATAGTTCTATAGCAACAATATCGAGCTCATGAATACAAGAAGCATTTTGAACTAATTTCATGTCTTTGTACAGAATTGTCATCAATCAAATATTGTAAAGTCTCGGTATCTATTATCAATTAAGAAGATTAATAAATAGTTAATGAAAAACCATTAAGCGCATCTACTTGGTGAAAGCCATTTCTTGAAGCAAATGTGGCTCTGAAGCAAATACTATTTCACATAGTTGCATTGATGATCAAAGGCATGGTCATGATTATGGTTATGGCCATGGTTGCTGCCGTGGATGTGATTGTAATTGTGGTCATGGTCACAATTATTATCGATCCCATAGTGGTTATAACAAATATCATCAAAACTAAAAGATTAACAAGGGAAAATCTGCCCAAGACAAAATTCAAGAAAGCTACCTATATAATAGATTCACCCAGAAATCTGTTGATCTATATCAAATATCTTTGAAGAAAGGAAGAATATCAAGATAAATTGTGTATTTACGTTATTCACCTACCTAATAGTATATTTCATTATTTTATGAACTTGATTGATTTATCTTGCAACAGTCACATGTTTGTTTATTATCTACATGTAAGCTAAAGATTACTTGCACATATTATCAGGTTTATGTGCATAATTTCTAGATTATCTAAACAACACTGTTCGTTTAGATAATACTAGTGAGTTCACTTCTAAAGCTTTTGATGACTATCGTATATTCGTTGGGATTAATGTAGAGCACCTAATAACACAGATGCATACTCATAATGGACTAGCCATATTCTTCATCAAACGCCTTCAAGTAATTGCAAAAACATTGATATTATGTACACAATTATCTACTTCTATATGGAAACGTTATTTTGCATGCACAGCGGTGATCTACATGAGACCTACTACCTCTCACTAGTATTTATTATTGCAATTGGTACTAGGGCATCAACTTGTTATATCCCATTTACGCACATTTGATGTGCTGTAAAAGTGCCTACTACACCTCCTCAGTACAGTAAAATGGGACTCCAGTGATGTTTGGGGATTTATATGGGCTTTAACTCACCATCTGTTATTAAAAAAAAAAATCTTGAGCTTATTATAGGTGATTTTTTCCTGCATGTTTTACAGATTGTCATGTTAATGAGACAAAATTTCCTCTATTAGGAGAAAAAGATTGCCATATAATGATTGGCATGAGCCTAGAGGTGGCCAATGGGCCGAACGACACAAGACACGGCACGGGCACGGCACATGTCCGTACAGCACGACACGGCACGACACGAGTACGTTTCGGTAGAGCACGCGGCACGGCACGCACGTGGGCTGGGCTAGGTCAGGCTTAGATTTTAGGCACGTGGGCCTTAAAAGCATGGCACGATTAGAGATGGGACAAAGCACGACACGCGAAAAAGCACGCAATAAGCACGTTTCATTTTTTTAATGAAAGTAAACTTAAAATTTTATGATTTTATAAATAACTTGAAATTGAATCTTTTAATATATTTTATTAGCTCAATTTTTTTAAATTTATTTAATTTTTAGTTTCAAAAAAAATAAAATTGATTTATGTATATAACTTATTAAATAAATAATTGATATCATGATTTTATAAATGTGTATTAATATTATTATAAACTATGATATAAAACTCTATGTAATTCCAAGTTAACAATTGAGTTAACCCTAAAAAAAATTATTATTGTTGTTGTTGTTAAGTACTAAAAAAGAATTCTAATATAGAGTCAAACTTAGTAATTAAAATTACATTACATTCTCTTATTATTATTAATTTATTATTATTGAATATGAACTTGAGTTTTGAATTCTTTATTCTATTAAATTTGAATAAAGACACATGGATCCAAAAAAGTACAAAGGCCTAAAAAAAATAAAACAATTTGGCATGCGCTCTTAAAAAAAAATAAAAAAGGAAAAAAGCTTACTGGGCTTTTTTTCTTAGGCACGGCACGACACGACACGTGTGAGCACAGCATGAGTGGGCACGACACGTGTAGTGAGCCGAGCCTAAGCAAAAAAATTAAGCACGGCATGGCACGGTACGAAACGCATAGTGGGCACGACACGAGCACAAGCATGTGTGGGCTTCCTTTGATGAGCTTGGGCCGGCACGGTGCGGCCCGTTGGCCACCTCTACATGAGCCTTAATGGCAAGTAAAAGAATTATATCATCTAAATTTCTGCACCACTCGAAATGAAAATGAAGTCCAAAGGATAAATTAGAATGGAAATGCAAACTAATTGAGTTTGCTTAAGAAATTAAAAGAAAATAAAGGAAAAAGACATTATCCCTAAATGGCTAAACTAGTAAGTAGTAAACCTAAACCCTAATCTTCACTTCACACACTCCCAACAAAGCCACCAAGCTGTCTTCTTCACTTGTGCACCGTTGCTGCCTCCATTTTATCCAGCCAACCACTACTATTGAATCAAAACTAGCAATTATGTACAGCCATTATATTCACAAAAAAGTCAGAATCTGGATTTATTATTGTAACAGTCTATGTCAATGATATGGATTTGATTGGAATTCCCAAAGTCCTTCAAAAGATTGTTAGGTATTTAAAAAGTGAGTTTGAAATGAAAGTTTAGAGAAAACTAGATATTGACTCGAGCTACAAACAAAGCAAAGATCTAATGATATCTTTATCCATCAATCAAACTATATTGAAAAATTTTTAAAATGTTTCAATATAGAAAGAGTTTTCCCATTGAATATCACAATAGTAGTCTAGTCTCTTGATCCTAAAAATGATCCATTTCATCCCAAAGAGTATAATGAATAGGTACTTGGTCTTGAAGTATCATATTTGGATGCCATTAGCACTTTAATATATTTAGCACAATATATCAGACTAAATATAGCCTTTTCAATAAACCTATTAGTATGGTTTAATTCTGAATCAGCTAGATAACATTGGAATAATGTTAAAGATATTTTTCATTATCTTCATGGAATTATTGGTCTAGGTTTATTTTATTCAATGAGCTAACAAAAAAAAAATCCAGATCTTGTAAAATTAAGGTCTTATTGGTTATGCTGATGCACGTTATTCATATGATCCTCATAAAACTCGTCCATAGACGGGGTATGTTTTTATTTATAATGGTATAATGATTTCTTGGAAATCTACGAAGCAGAGTCTTGTAGCTACATCCTCTAATCACTTTGAGATTCTTACTCTACATGAAGCAAGTAAAAAATGTGTATGGTTATGGTTTGTCATCCATCATATCTAGAGTGCCTAAAAATTACTTTAAGTGCAAACATCATAACAATGATATTTAGAGATGATGTTCCTTTTATATCTCAACTCAAGAGATGACATGTTAAAGGAGACAAAACGAAATATATCTCACCTAAGTTCTTTTACACTCTTGAGTCGCAACAAAATAAGAATATTGATATCAAGCAAATATGCTTCACAAATAATTTTTCTAATATGTTTACTAAAGCTCTTCCCACATCAACGTTTCAAGAGATAGTATATGGTATTGGCATGCACCATTTAAATAAGCTATTGAGTTAATCATCAAGAGGAGTGCTATCTTACAAGAGAAAGCTCCTAAAGCTAAATCTGGACATATGTTCATCGTACTCTTATTTCCTTTGACCAAGTTTTCTAATGAATTTTTACTGGCAAAGGTTTTTAACAAGACAAATTTGAAGCATATTCGGTGCCAACTTATGATTGTATTTCTTTTGCTTGGGTTTTCATTCGATTGGATTTTTTCTCATAAAGGTCAACAATAATTATTATGAAGTAGTTGATAGCTAAGGGAAGTGTCATGAAGCGGTGTCCACTACTCTATATATATCATACATGCAAATCACATGCTTCAAATATTTGCCACCTAGTATAATTTTTGGAATGATTAAATTGGCCGAGAGTTAGTATAAATAAAGTTTGTTTTGAGACTTAGAATTCAATAATAAGAATTTCTTTTGATAGTATAATTTTGGCATTTATATCATTGATATTCAATGATACTTCATCTTAATATTATAAGAATTTGAACAGTAATACTTATTATTACCATATATATTAATGTTTAACCAAATTTTGATTGGTCTTTGTATTTTAGTCGCCGTATTCTTTTCATAAATTTTTTTCTTATGATATCTTATTTTCATAGAACATAATTCAACCAACAATTTATTGGTTGAAAGCATGGTGAACAACAAACATCTCATTACTTTGTTCTTAAGAGATAAGAATAATGGTTGGAATCCTATATAAGAGAAATGATAGTTCCATAGAAGCAGTATTTCATTCATTAATTTTAGGGTAAACTTCAATTCACCCTTCTGATAGATTGATAATCTTTAATTTATTCCTTAAAAATATGAATACCTTAATTTATCTTCATATTATTCAAAAAATGATGACAAATGGGGGGTGCATTGATGAATTTTTCTTTTAATCTTCTTAACAATAAATAGGGGTAAATTACAGTTTTCATACATTTCAGAGTTGAATTAAAGATTATCATTTTATTTGGGACGTGAATTGAAGTTCCCCTAATTTTATGACTAGTATTATGTATAAAACTTTAATAATGCAAGTGGTTTGAATCTAGCTGAGTGATTTTTATATAGTTTTTATTGGCTGGTGTTGGGTATAAATACTAATGATATTGGTGTCACTGTGCAAGTGTACACAACAAGTAATAAAGTGATGAGTATTCAAGATCGTCTCCACAGGGATTGATGTTATTAGACTTGCTACAACAATCTTAACAGTGCAGATTTTGTGTCTAAATTAAAATAAACAATTAATGAAACTAATGTACTAATTAAAATAAAAACGCAATAAATAAAATACAACAAAGTGAACTATTACGTCAAGCTCAAGGATAAAACTAATGAGAATATATAGTAGTTGAGTGAATAAACTCTCCTAATGGTCTTGACTATTTTCTAATGGTTGACTCAGTTGCTGCAGTATTTGCTACAGCACTGGGCTGAATCCTTATGTATCCTCAGTCGTCGCATGTTGGATATCTTATATCTATATGCAACCTAACAGTGATCAGTTGTTATGCCAACATAAGATATAGCATTACACGCTTAGGTTCTATTTACCCTACAAGGTGAATCCATATGTCTAGTTCATCACTAATTTTAGATTAAGCATGACCCTTTTGGGATAAATTAAACTCAATTCAGGAAACCCAATCTAAAACCAAGTATTGCTCTGATATGTTCCACTAAGATAGGCCCTTTTGCGGCTCTCTCCTAACTTGTATCATTAAATGGGTGATCAACCGAAATAATGAATAAAAATAAATACTATCAAAACAAACTGCTACAGCAAACATGCAGCAACACATATATTTAGTCAATAAACCATCAAGATTGTTTATCACTCAACCACAAATAAATTTAGTTCATAGTTTGCAAAAGAAAAATAAAGAACAAAGTTCCAACCATGAAACACATCCCCATGAATAAATAGAAAACACGAAAACAAGAGAAGGATAAGAAGGATTGAGCTCCCAATTGATCTCTGCAATTTTTCCTCTTGTGTAGCCTTCAATCTCTCTCTTGAATCTTGTTTTTCTTTTGTTTCTTTGTGTTTTTCTCCTTGGGTGACAGCCCTCCCTTTTCCTTATGATGTGTGCTTCTTTTATAGTTGAAAATTAGGGTAAACGGAAGCCTAGGTCGCGCATAAGTGAAATTAGGAAACTATAGATCGCAATTCTGCAAGTATCCCGCGCGGAATTTTCTCTGTCGTTGTTCGAGTTGCTTTCTGCAATGGTTGCTACAAAGAATATCTACAAAGAATCAAGACTGCCCATTCGATTTGTTTCAACTCTTTTGTAACAATGTTCTTTCCTTATTTTTGCAAGCATATTGCATATCATTCTTTCCATGAATTATAAGCTTCTGGAAACCTACAATTATGTACACAATTTGAGCACAAATTACTTTAAATCGAGCAAAACTTATTAAGATTGACTAAAATGATTATTTATGCAAAATGTAACAAAAATGCAATAGAAACCCATAATTTACTCTCTAAGTAGTATTGATTTAAGTCTAAAAGTGTCATGATAACTCTCATTTCATAGAGTTATCAGCTGGTCATCTATGTTCAGATCTTAGAAAAGATAGAGGGTTTAATAATAATAACAATGCAAATTGACATGACATTATGCAAATAGAAACGTGTAAACAAAGTTAATGCAAATTAATAAGAGTGTCTTAAATTTAATTTTATCATTTTCTTGAAATATTACATTGATATGAATAACAACCAATTTATCCCTCAACTCGAATGTCAAAGTGGGTTAGACTAAATGAATATCATGTAACATACAAACTCATGAGTTGTCATCCATGAAAACTCAATTATTTCGTATGAGACAACTATTTGGTTTTAAGTGACAACTTAAAGGTTGTTGTATGTAACATATACATAACCTTGTGAAAATAAAACTCAAAATTTTGTCTCATTTCAAGAGATCTCCAAAATCTTGTTTAATATATATCCACAATACGATTAAAAGTATTCTAAAAATGAAACTCAGTTGAATCACCATATTATGACTTGTCTTCTTGACATTTACAAGTGTATAAATCAAAGAAAGAGAAATGAAAAATGATGTTCGAGCAAACAGTGGGAAAAAGAATGAAACTCTCCTGTTGTTTGACAAAAGTAATCAAAATTCTCTTGGTATTTTAAAACACATCTTGATACAAACCCCATAGGTGAAATTTTGAGTCCTACAGCCAATTTGAAGTTTAAATTACCTAAGAAAATTCTAAACAGACACTTAAGCTAAACAAAATATTGAACTAATGTTTAAAGAGAAACATGAACAAGAGAAAAACAATCTTTCATCTAATATTTTTAACTTAACATGAACTAGAGGTGTGTAAAAATGATATTGACACCACCTTAAGATATAAATGAGAATGTGAGTAATAATTTAGATTTGGAATGCCGTAAGAATACAATTACTGATAAGTTCACTAATTTTCAAAAGAACCAAAGAAAGGATTATCTTTCAACTTCAAAAAATAACAACATAATTTCAGCTGGAAACGTTTCCAGCCATACAACAAGAGCATCATAATCTAAGGCTATTTTTTATAATAATTTAGTAGTAGCATTGCAAGCCCTTGGAATATGCCGAATTTTTTTATCCATTCAAGCTCTTTAAGCTAGCTCGAATTGCTTTTATCATCGAAAATATTTCTGACTTGTTCCCCTTCCTATTGCAAGAGAGATCAACTAGTTCTTTTAAGTCTAATTCAATGATCAAACGCAAATATCCAACATTTTTAGCTACTTGAATGCCTAAATTTACTGCCTCAACTTCCATACAATCCACACTCCCCTGATAAATAACTCTCTAAACTGCTGCTGCTATAACCTTGGCCTTTGAATCTCTGAAAACCACTCCCAACCCTACTGTCTGATTTGAACATCTAATAGCAACATCAATATTCACTTTATACCACCCATTAGGAGGAGGTAGCCATCCTTGTTGGTTGTTGCTTTGATGCTTGAAATTGTTTACTCTGTTGGAACTTTAAATCTTCTATATGATTCCACAACTACTATAGCTCTTGCCACCGATAATTGTGAATATTCCTTCTTATCTTCAAAGATAAGAAGATTCCTTGAGTACTAAAAAGACCAATACACTGCAATTATCAGCTCTACATATTTCTTGCTTCTGCTTGTTCCCAATTCTTAAAGAGCTCTTAGCATATCTTGCTAGGCCATCAACTTGATATTTCCATAAAAACCAGTCAATTTCCAAATCTTTTTTAGCATACTTGAATCTCATTAAGGAATGAAAAATATCCTCACTCTCCCTCTGACATTTGTAGCATAGTAGATCCTGTGTGACTTTCCTCTTCCAAAGATTGCAAATTGTAGGTAGCAAGTTTGTATCTACCCTCCACATAAAAACTTATTGACATTAAAAAGTGTACATTTTAATAAGGATGAAATTATTAGTTTTTCACTTATTGTGTCGATTAATGCACACATTATTCTTAAATTATCTTAATACTCCCCAAATGTATTTTTTTGTTAAATTAATTCGAAATATGTTAATTTTTATCTTGTAAATATGTTTTCAGGAATAGAGATGGAATTAGAACTGAAAGTGGGAACAAAGAAGAATTACTGGAGCCATTTGGAAGCATTATCGAGGAGATGTAATTAAAAAATAATAATAATAATAATCATGATGGCCTCCTGACCACCACACATTTCAATTAACATATATAATATAAAAATAAAATAATAATAAAATAAAATAAAAGAGTATGCATCCCTTGCCTATAAAAGGCAAGGGGATGCAAGTGAACGGGGGGATAAGCTGAGAGCCAAGAGCTGTAGACGAGTCGAGGAGAGAAAACAAAGTGAAGCTGAGAGATTTCTTTCTTTCTTTCTTTTTTTTCTTTCTTTTCTTGTTTTCTGATGTAATCAATTTTCTTGTAATAATTTCAAAAGTTTGTCAAATAGCGCACAGGTGGTTTGGCCAATAGTGGGCCAAGAAATATTGAACGGTGATGTAGGCGGGGGTTTCCGAGGAATACAAATAACCTCCGGGTTTTTTCAGCTTTGGCAAGCATCTGGAATAACTAGTGAATTACAACTCTATTGTACCGCAATTGGAGCATTGATTTTTGCAGCCTTAATGCTTTTTGCTGGTTGGTTCCATTATCACAAAGCTGCTCCAAAATTGGCTTGGTTTCAGGATGTAGAATCTATGTTGAACCACCATTTAGCGAGGCTGCTAGGGCTCGGGTCCCTTTCTTGGGCCAGGCATCAAGTACATGTAGTGTTTTGTTTTCTTTCAATATAAGTGACTAATTTTACTAAACTGAGGTGAATGGTGAAGCTCAAAGTTTCAAATCATAAAATTAATTACTTTCTCAAGTGAGTTTTAAGTTTATTTTATTATTTTCTAGTTATTTTTATGTCATATTAATTTATAAATTTCTTTGGATCTGTATGGTATTTTGACATAATGTCAACACATTAATATAGTGTGGCACATTAGGTACTTAATTCCATACTTATTCACACACATAGTTAGTCAAGAATTAAATGATATCATAATTAACTGAAAAAAGTGAGGCAAAATATAAAAAAATGAGAGAGTATTAAAATTATAGTTTGAATATTGAGAGAGGATCTTGTATCCTTAGCATATTTTTAAATTGATTTCTAGTGATTTCTTTTCTCGCAATTAAATTTCTTTGTTTAACAAATTGACAATTAGATTTTAAATTCCCTGTGGTTCGACCCCGGACTCACCGGATTATATTATAACTAAACACTCTTATACTTGGGATTAATAAAACTTTTGAGTCGTGTCAAAAACCTTGATTTTTTCTGGTATCTCCTTAGACCAAATCGCCTATCAACGAGTTTTTGATCTGTCTGAGCTACTGGCATTCTCTGGAAATTTCAACTTTAATGCTACCTAATATCCACTTTTTACAGAGTAGTTACTATATCTGTTAAAAGTGTTATATTAATTGATCCTATTGTAAAGATCTCGAGAAAAGAATTCTAAGAATCCTTGCTGCAGTATCTTCCATAAAGTGCTAAGTAATCACATATTCCTTCCACTGTTGATTACTAATCAAATCAACAACAATAGAATATGGGGGTAAAATTTGAGGGAAGAAATGTTTTAAAGTTTCAGGCTTTGGAATCCAGTTGCTTTTATAAATATACACATGTTCTCCATTTCCAATCCTCTATCTTAATCCTTTATGAAGAACTTGCCTACCCCATAAAATACTTGTCCACACCAAAGAAAGATTTGAGCCTAATTTTGCTTCCATAAAGCTTGAGTGTTTAAAATACTTGTCTTTTAAAATCTGTGCCATCAAATTCTCTGGATTTTGCATGATTCTCCGTCCTTGCTAGGCAATTAAGGTTTGATTAAAGCTAAAAAAGTCTCTAAAGCCCAAGCCTCATCTTGTTTTAGCATGACACAATCTCTCCACTCAATTCTATCATAGGCTTTGCTAATATCTAATTTGAGAGCTACCAATCCATTCATTTTTCCCTGCTTTATCTAATTTTGTTAAGACACTCATAGCCTATAATTACATTATCAGTGATTAATCTATTTGGGATAAAGGCACTGTAAGTTGGAGAGATAATGTCATTTAAAATTTGCTTTAGCTTATTAGCTAAATTTTTTGCCACAATCCTATAGATAACATTACAAATGCTAATTGGTCTAAAATCAGTCACCTTTCTAGGATTATGCACTTTTGAAATCAAAGCAATATATGTATGATTTAAGGGTGCTATACTACATTCTTCATTGAGATAATAAAAGTAGGTAATGATCACTCATTCCTTGACTAAGCTCTAATGCTTTTGAGAAAATGCTGCTGGAAGATCATCCAGACTTAGAGCTTTGGCGGGGCACATCTATGTAAGAGTATCTAAAACTTCCTTTTCAATGAACTACTTATCTAAAACGTTGTTCATCTCCTCTGTTATTCATTTTGGAAGGTCTGTTAGAGCTTCATCTATGTGAGCTGGAGATGGGTTGGTTGTAGTAAAGATGTTTGTAAAGGATTCACATCTTTCCACATCTTCTGGTTCTTTATTCCATATTATGTTTTCATCTTCAAGCCCCAATATCCTAATTTTTCTCTTCCTTGCTAAGGCTTCTGAATGGAAAATTTTGGTATTCTTATCCCCTTCCTTTAGCTAATCAAGCTTTGATCTTTGCTTCCAATAAATCTATTTATCTATCAAAATGTTCTTAGTCTCTTTTTTTTTCCTTCTTATCTTGTCTCCACTCTAATAATGACTGTAATCATGTCTGATTACCTTCAGCTTCTCCTTTTAGCTCTACTTCAATTTCTTCTATCTGCCTTTGAACTCTTTATTACTCCATAGCTTAAGCTCAGCTAAAGACTTCTTTGATTTTTTTTAAACAATTTAATAGGATTTTCTCTACTCCATCTACTAGAATCCTTCCACTCATGTTTATCAATCTCGCATCTCTCACATAGATTCCACATATCTTCATAATGAGCTCTATGAAAAGTTCTCTTTCTATACCTCAACCCCTTTCCTTTTTTAAAAAACTTTCATCAAAATTGGATGATGATCGCAGCTCTATGTAACTAAATTCAATGCTACTTTCATCTGAAAACAATTGCCCTAACTTTTGCTGCACAAGGATCAATCTAGCCTTTCTTCTGTTAAGTGAGGTCCAAACCTCCTACTTAGCCAAGTGAACGAATACTCTGTGACCCTCATATCCACAAATTCACACTTCTTGTGATCTTCTCTAAATTCAGCTACCATATCTACGAGCTTCTCATTTCCTTATATTTTCTCATTCAGGTTTAAAACCTTATTAAAATCCCCAAAACAGAGCCATGGCAGCGAGGATAAATCTACTAACCTTTTTAATAGAGTCCATGCGTGCCTCTTCTAATTCGATGTCGGGTTCTCATAAATGCCAGTACACATCCAATAACTCACATTCTCATTACGAACCACAACATCTTGTGATAGCTGATGTATAGTTTAATTTCTACTGTGATTCTAGAGTTCTATAAAATTGACAAATCACCTCCCATTTCTTCTCTACTAACTGTGAAACAGTTTTGAAAATGTAACTTCTCACTCTTTTTTCTTATTTGTTTAATTGTTATTTTTGTCTCACAAAGAAATAAAATTTGAGGTCTATGCTCATGGGGAACTTTTTGGGCTTCTTGGAATGTTGGGTCTTTCCTTAATCCCTAAACATTATAGCTTACAATCCTCATGGCTATTAGCAAGGCTGGTTTCTAGTCACCGCCGATACTTCATTGACAATAATTGGTACTTCCCCCATTGCTTTATTCTCTTCATCCTCCAGCTGAGGTTAAAGTTGTTGGAGAACCACAAGTTTTTCAGACTATTTTTTTTATTTTTTTTTTAATTTGGGCTTTCCGAACTTAAAATGTTGGCTGGCCTTTTCATTTTTATTTTCCCATCTTTCATTCTCTCATTTCCTTTAGAATTTCGGACCTTAGATTTCCACTTTCTCTTTTTAGGTCTATATTTATCTGCATTGAGCCTATTATCTTTATCTTCTATTTCTGACTCGATCTGGTTAAAGAGACACAAAATTTTTCTGTTGAGTGTCTGTGTTTTCCTACTTTTAAACTGTTTAATTCATTTCCTGCTTTTCTATCATCAAAGTTCATTTGTTGTTTTGACTTTTTCTTTTAAACCCCTTTTTCCCCTTCTTCTCTATTCCCCAATTTCTTTCCTACTACATCTATCACTTCTCCGTGAATTGTGATATTGTCAATTTGTTTTTCTTTTCCTAAATAACTATTCTCTAGTTCTCTAGGAATTACAGCTTCTCTGATTAAATGATCCCCAACCACTCTTGGACCTTTACTTTTCCCGGGTAAAGAATTATTTATACATGAATCCACCTAAGTTTGGTTCAAACCCTCATCCTCCTCCTGCTCAACTGGATTTTGTTGTTTATCTCTTCCTGTGATTGGAAGCAAATCATCACCTTGAGTTGGACTTTTTGTGCTGGCTTGAATGAAATCTGCATCCCACTTATCTTTCCCTCTGTTTTGTTTTAATCATTCAGTCGTTGTAGTTGCTTTGAGCCATGGACTATAGACTAATTCATCTTTTGACTCAGACATGTAATAAATGCACTCCCTATATTGGTGACCACTACGCCCACAGTAAAAGCAAAAATCAAGAAGCCTTTCGTAATACACAAGCATTGGAATATCTTCTGCTTTGTTACCTTCTTCATCCTCCAGCACTATAATTTTCTTTAGAGGCTTTGTGATATCCACCGAAAACCTCATCCTCATAAATTTGCCTATACATTCCCTGGATGAATATGTTTCAACTTACTCCACATTTCCAATCGCTCCTCTCAGCTCTATAGTTGTCCCTTTCTCCATGCTCATGATAAGAACATTGTGTATTTGTACCCAAAAGGATAAATGATTGAAATCTTGCATCTTAATATCTATAATCCCAACTGGTTCAGTAAACACTATGAGCGCTCTGTCGAAATGCCACGGTCCACCCGCTAGAATCCTCATTCTGTCTTCATTTGAACCAAACTTAAATATAAACACATTATCTCTACGACTTTCAATTCTGACTTCTCGCATGTTCTCTACACTTGTTGCATTGTTGCCCTCAGTCTTTCTATTTTGACTTCTCTTGAAAATAAAATTTTCCCTACTAGACAGCCAGTCAAAATTTTTGTTCCTTTTGTTTTCATTCTACTTTTGAAATCTACTTCTCATTCTTTTTCTTCACTTAGTCGGATCAATCTACACCGCTTAATTAACTCCTCTATGTCCATTTAAATTTCTCTTTTAAACTAGTAGAATCTCAATAAATACGGCAAAGTTGGTTGGTTACTAACCACCGTAAGAACATTTCAGTAAAGAACTCCCCTAATCGATTGGAAGAGAACTAAACACTAATAAATTTGTGAACATTAATACTTCGACATCAATACAACTCACTAAGAAGTGACTAAAATGGAGATTTGACAGTTATATTCACCCTCTTATCCTTTTAGTTCTCAGAGAAAACCCAAAGAGAGAGAGAGACTTTCCTCCCGATTATCTTTCAATTCAAATAACAATAATCATCTTCATTAGTTTTAAGTTATACAAACATGATAGCTCATAACTTAAATCCTAAAGACCACTTGAATTCTTGGAACAATCCTCCAAGCGCAAGTATACTCAAAATATCCTTCAAATAACTTGACCAGTGACCAATATTAAAACTAGACTTAAATGAAACATAAGTAAATTTAAAACACAACAAAAGAAATCGTAAATAAAGTTGAAATTCCTAAACTCGAAATTAGTTCCTATTACTTGCAAAATGAACAGGTTGCAATGATTGACCATAACTTCTTCTAGAAAACTTTGAATCCAACTCTGTGAAATACATCGAAAAGCTGACTTAACTATCTTTTCAATGGTATATACCTTGCACATTAATTCTGACTCAAACAATGTCAGCTTAATTCTAAAATTTCCCTTTCTTCGTTGACTCTACATTAACTTGAGCTGCATTTGGCATGACCTGAAGCTTTAGTGATATCTCCTTGATGTTCTCATCACATCCAAACACCTTTAATTATCATTTTTTTTTACTAATCTTATAATTTTATCTTTAGTAGTTGTTTGACTTTGGGAATATAAATACTTTTAGTTATTTAATTAAGTAAATAGTTTTTTAATCATAATTAATTAAAAGTAAATGAAAAATTATGGGAAAAGTAAAGGATTGCCACAATATTTCAATTAATTTTGATTTTTTTCGAATTAATTGAAAAATTAAATGGAAAATTAATACACACATGTATATACATATTGTCACGCCCTTACTGTTGTGGGCTGGAATGCTCACACACACCACCTTAGTTTACGAGTTGTTTTGGGCTTTCATTAGGTGTCTTAGCGTGCTTAGGATGATTTTGTACATATTTAGGAGTAGATAGCTTCCTAATAGATTAGGAGTAGACTTTTCTAAAGAGAATCATGCACATGTTATGTTTTCCCTTTCAAACATGAATTCTCCTCATTAGATTTATGATACCTTATAGAAGTAATTATTACTTATGACCTAATATAAAGACCTCTTTGCAGGCAATAATGGAAAATGCTCTAAACCACAATTAATTTTAAGAAAATTTTAGAATGCCGTGATTAAAATTAGGGCATTAATGCCTTGATAAACACAAATTTTTTAAATTACAAAAAAGACTAGTAAATCAAAGGTAAAACAAATAAATTAATATAAGAGTGGTAAATTAGTGTTTTAAAATTGCAAACAAATAAACACTTGTAAAAGTAACATAAAACTTATAAATCAACATTAAACTTTTATTTTAAAAAATAACTTATTTGTTTAATTCATTTAAGCAAAGAAAAAATCATTCATCAATTGAAAACAAAAAAAAATGTATTGAAAATAGTTAGAATAAGTTTTATTAAATATTCATGCTAGGACATTTATAATTTTTTTTTCATTTTCTATCATAGTCGTTTACTATACAAGTTAATTAAGCAAAATTATTTTTTCTTGATGTGGATCAAGGCAAAATAAAATAAAAAAACATTCTTATATTACTAGACATATATGAAATATCAATAAAATTGGATCTAATTTTTAGATTTATATATACTTCATATAGTTTCAAAGTTTGTTTTTCTACTTATACTAATTTGGGCCTATTGTCGAAGAGGTTTTGAGGGATGCAAAATCATTTGTCTTACAAACAATTTTGAAAATATGAAAAAAAAAGTTTTTTGAAAATCTAATTTTGAAAATAAGTTTTATCCTTAATAAAATTTCACATATATAATCTCATGTATTATATAAACCCAAAATTATCATTATTCAATTTAAAAATAAAAACAATAAATACATAAAGTAATCATCATTATAATTAGTTTTTACTTTACATTTGTAAGCTTTTATTTCTTTCAATAACTCTTATAATATTGACTTGTTTTACATTTCATTTACAAGTCTTCTATTTTATTGACATAATTTATATGTTATTTTACACTTAATGTAGATTTACAAGTTTTATATTACATCTGTAAGTTTATATTTAATTTACTAATAATACATTTAATTTATTTGTTTTACTTTTTATTTATAGGTCTTATTTTTTATTTACTTAATTTATTTTTTATTCTACCCTTAAAATTGATTTATACATTTTATGTTACATCTATAAGTTCATTTCTTTTTACCAATAATACATTATTTTACCATTGTTATGTTAATTTACTTATTTTACATACTATTTACAGGTCTTATGTTTTATTTACTTATTTTTTATTTCATTTTCTACTTATTGTTAATTTACTTATTTTACATGCTATTTACAGGTCTTATGTTTTATTTACTTAATTTTTATTTCATTTTCTACTTATTGTTGATTTACAAGTTTTATGTTATATTAAGAATTTTTTGTTTTATTTACCAATGATATATCAATTTACAACTCCTATGTTAATTTACTTATTTTACCTTTCATTTACAAATTTTATGTTCTATTTGCATCATTTATGTTATATTTTACACTTTTTGTTGATTTACAAGTTTTGTGTTATGTCTATAAGTTTTCGTTTTATTTACCAATAATATATCAATTTACTACTCTTATGCTGATTTACTTGATTTACCTTCTATTTACAAGTCTTATATTCTATTTCCAAATTTATATTTTATTTTACACTTAATATTGATTTACAAATTTTATATTACATATATATATTTTTGTTTTGTTTACTAGTAATACCTCATTTACCATTTCTATGTTAATTTACTTGGTTTACCTTTCATTTACAAGTCTTATATTTTATTTACATAATTTATGTTTTGTTTTACACTTAATGCTGATTTATAAGTTTTATGTTAAATTTACATGTCTTATGTTTCATTTATATAATTTATATTTAATTACAGTATTGATACAATGATCCTTAATTTTATTCTCTGTTCTTTGTGATTTCTTCTCTCTTCTTTGTTCTATATTTTTAAGTTAGGATTTTTGGGTTTTAGGCTGACTTAGGCACTAAGTTTGATCAGATTTGATGCTTAAAGCTGCGTGGTTCATTAAGGTCGTGACAATATAATATTGTTTTGGAGAATAATAAGTTTGACGATATTTAAAATAATTAGATGAAGGAGGGGTGTGTGCGCGTTTATATGTGTATATAATTTCAACTTATCAGTCTCTTAAAAAAAATAGTGTCTATATATATATATATATATATATATATATATATATATATATATATATATATATAAATATATATATATATATATAACTATAATAATTTTGCATTTAATTTTTCAATTAACTATTATTAAAAAATTTAATTAATTAAATAATTAAAGGTATTCATATTCTCAATATCAAAATGCTAAGAGCAACAAAGAAAATTGGCGCTGAAGGGAGAATGTGTTTTAAAATATTAAAGAGGTTTCAATTAGTTGTCAAACAACAAGGAGATTTCGCTCTTTTTACCGCAAAGAATTAGATCATATATTCTATTTTAATTTAAGCAATGTGATGTAAGATGTTTCTAAGTATTTTTTAACATTGTTGTTGTTATTATAGATTTATACCATGTACGCCATAGAAAATGTTAAGAGAAAACGTTAAGAGATTTGGTCATTCATTTTGTTGGTCTTGATTATTTAAAATGAGTATAATCCCTTGAAGGATTTCTCCATGATGCTATATGAACTTTTACAATATTGATAATGGAGTCATTATGGACCCTAGGATTTAAATGTTTTAATTTTCACCATTGATTTAATTTAGTGGATAAATAACTAATTACTTAACAATTAATAGATAATATTCAAGTTCATGGATATAATTTTATTTTTTATAATTTCATAAATATTTTTAAATCACCAACAAAATTAAAAATTAAATATGCAATTATATAAATTAGTTTAGATGTGTAAATAACAAATATAAATTATTCAATCTTCAACAAAACTTGTTAATTCAAACCCGTCATTTCATTTGTAATTGAGACAATATAATTTTGAATTTTTAGCTTTATTCATTGTCGTTTAAAAAAAAAAATTACTCATTGCTAAAGATTGATTTGAATTAATCGTTGCAATATTTACTAATCTAGTAAATTTTTGTTGAAATGGAGATAATAATAAAAAGATAAACTAAGATTAAGTTGTGTTAATATTAAAATTCGTATATTTTAAAAGAAAATATAGAAGTATTAATAGACTATACTTGTTTCTTTTTATTGTTTAATTTTTAAAAAACGTGTTTAACACATTTGATAATTAGTAAATTTAAATTTTTAATAATTGAAATTTAAATATTATCCTAACTAACTTTTATTTTTATGAATTGTTGATTGAATCTAACAGTGAATATTTATACCACTATTAACGCTATAATTTTTATAACAGTATCATAGAGTGACCCTTGACAGTAAAAGAGAAAGACACATAGATATAAATATATCTAAAAGAATATATTAAAAAATTTAAAAGACCTTAAATCTGATAAGAATAATATTTCTTTGAACCCAAAATAAGAGTAATGTGATAATAAACGAGAAAAACCTAAAAGGTAAACAAGACTTCAAAATTTGTTCTAATAGGACAGCCCCTATAGATTACAAAAAACTTCGATTAAAAACAGAGAGAGCTACTTAAATGAGATCAACAACAAAACCATCCTTACAATTTCTTGAAAAATCTTGTTTCTTTAAATTGAAACCCTTAGCAAACCATTAAATAATGGGAAAATGGTGGCTATGGCCTACTGGCCCTGAACCTAAATCTATGTAATCTAGACTAAAATTTGTTCCAAATACAGAGCCGATTTTCTCGATAATAATAAAAAAATGAGAAAAGGAAGACTCCTACCTAGAAGGAGAGAACTCAGCTGCTTCACTGCTTACCTATCACTACCAAATGATTCGAACTTTTTACAAATGGATAGACATGCAATTAAAGTATTATTATCTGGGTCTGAATTTAATAAGTTACTACCATTACTGATGATGGCAATTAAAGCCGATAAGGTGGAAAAAACTGCTGGTGGGTCAGACTGAAAAGGAGATTTTTTATTTTGGAGGTTACTACGTTACAGATTCTGTAACATACAGAGCCAATGCATGCACCACAGGTGTCCTGCTTATGGAGAAAAAAGGGAGCAAATGCTTTTGTCTGGTAGCTGGTTAAGCACAATCTGTAAGTTACAGAATCTGTAACTTAGCCTGCTCCTTTTTATGATAGACTGACTGTCCAATAATAATAGTTAACATTACGGGTCAATTTTATGATTTCAATTTGTTAATTTATATTTTTATTAGTTCATTTATGCAGAAAATCACACTCGTCTGGTATGTCATATTCATCATCCATTTCACTGTAAACTTTTTATTCATCCAATATTTTATTTGATGAATGTCACCGCACTTGCCATAAGTTATTTCCAGCTCTAGTTCTCAATTAAAAAAGTCTAAAATCTTTAGAAGGATACGATTCTCACGACAGCATTAATTAAGTTCCCTTTTAATTCTAACTGATCTTGGTATTTTCTACATCTACAATGATTTTAAGCAACCTTAGATTATAATGATCAATTATTTTCTATATCAGCTTTAACCAATTTAAGATTATTATATAGGGTTGCTCATTTTATTGTCATGTAGAATCCTGCAATGCACCATCATCAAACCTGGTGACATTTGGACTGAAACTAAAATCTCGAACATGGCGGCTTTAAGGAAAATAAAGTCTCCATATTGTATCATCGTACTGTTGATCATGCTCATCATATTCTTGCTTTCATACAACTCTTGTAACCCAACAACAGAGACTGTCGACACAGGGGCACTCAAGTCTCAACCTCCAGTAAGATTATTATTATTTTTTTTTTAAATCTTCATAATTGATTCATATTACTCTTTCTCTTGGATTTGTCGACTATTTACTTTTAATAAATATCTTTTATAGTTGATTCACATGTATCATGATCTCATATGGCCCCAGAGATTAAAGGAAAAAGAAGTTTCACATTTGATTTTTCACATTTGATTCACGTGTATCACAGTATGTCCCCAGAGGGAAAAGAAAAAGGAAATTAATGATTGTTAGTAGCATCAGGAATTTTAGAAGGTTTATTCCCTCCAAGGTCTTTCAATTTTTTTTTTTAATAATTATTGATTATGTTTCTTTCTAGATTAGAGCTTTAAAGTATGAAATGATTAGCCCAGCCCTAAAGGCTGAACTGAATTTTTTATTGCTGGCCACCCTAGTTCGTTTGCCACCCGAATTTAAATTTTAAATGTATGAGTTAAAAAAACATCTGGGCTTTGTCCACACCCATCTTAAAAAAAAATGAAATAATTGATTAATTGTTGGCCCAAACTCTTACACAATGTTATCTAGGCACTGATGGTATAATAAACATCTGAAGCAAACATGGTATCATTAATACCCAAAGGGAAGAGAGTTAATTTGCACTAAATTCTTTTGGAGCTTCATGAATTATATGGAGAACTAGTACGTAAACAAGGGTCCAATTTTCTCTTTTCATTTGTTGTGTGCACATGTGCCGGCTGATAAAATTGTAGCTGACTCCAGAATCAATAATTCGTTGCTGCAATTGTTAAGAAGGACAACAATGCAAGACAGGACAGTGATAATAACCATGGTTGGCCAAGAATGGGCAAGTCCTGGCTCTGTTCTTGATCTGTTCCTGGAGAGTTTTTGTATCGGCGAGGAGACTAAACACTTGTTAAATCATCTGTTGATTGTTGCCTTGGACAGCAAGGCATTTCAGTACTGCAAGACTGTGCATCCACATTGCTTCTACCTTTCCAACTCCTCAACAAGATATACTAAGAAAAAGCAATTGTCCCTACCTCAACTCAGGAATAAGTTCTGGCAAGAAGTGATTGAATTGGCCTACAGTGTTGTGTTTACTGTAAGATCATTTTTTTCCCACTACTAGTATTCCAGCCTGTAATGTGTACGTTCATGTATATCATAATGTTGAATTTTTCTGCAGGAAGTAGATGTGATGTGGCTTAGAAATCCAATTTTGCAAGTGGATTGTTTAAAGGAAATGACAATTGCATGTGATGTATACTCTGATGATTTACAAAACATAAGCTACGTTAAGGATGGAGGATTCTTCTACCTAAAATCGAATGCAATAACTTCAGAGTATTTCAAGTATCAGGACATGACCAGGATTCTGTTTCCGGATTCTCAAAACCGAACTCTCTGTGAGGAAACTGTAGTAAATGAGGAGCTCTTTGAAACTCTTTCTTTGAAGATTAACTATATGGAGCAGGATCGCTATGGTGGGTTTTGTCAGCAAAATATAAATATGGACACAATATGTACCGTGCGTGCAAACTGCTGTGATGATACTGAGAGTAAGCTGCATGACCTCAAGCTGCTGCTTGAAGATTGGAAAAGCTTCACAAAGAAAAACAGTTTGAGAGGATCATCACCACCCTATACATGGAGAGCTCATAGCATATGCAAGGGCTGAAGACGGAGCCAACCAACATACCGTAGTGTTCAAGTCATATAAAGTTGATGAAATCAAACGATAGTGTTATATTCTGTCCTTTCATATGAAAACAAGATTAGTGGGAGTGTGGGACTTAGGGAGTATAGTGATAAACTCCTAAGTTTAAAAAAGACCATCAAAATCATATAGGAAGAATAAATAAGTAAATCAGAAATATAGCTACCACAAAGATAAACAGAAAATCAGCAATTGAGTGAGCTAGAATTACAAAGAAAATGAAAAAGCAAATACAAGATGCATCAAGAAATTAAAACCATATCTTTCTTCTAATTCTTTGCTTCCCAAGTAATTTTGATTATTTTTAAGACGCATCTTGCCTTGGTGTTCGGCAAATCTGACTTCCTTTAAAGTATTACGCACATCTCTTGCAATCAACTTATGTGGAAATATCTCTTCATCCGCCCTCGTGCATCTGACATCCATCGATCGCTGCACTCGGACTTTCAAATTCCAATTCCACTTGAGCCGTTTTCAATCTTTCAAAACTCAAATATACGAGGAGGCAGAGTTACACTCTTTGGCCTTAACAGATAATGTAACTGAGCTGATCAGTTACTGATTAGTTCGTTAATCAAGTTGGTTGGCATCGTTGACATGTCAGCTGAGTCAGCAAGGTTAGTTTTTTTGTTGAGTGTTTGTTAGAGCAACTTGTTTAGCAAAACGAATTGTATAGCTCATGCTTAAAGCGTGTGGATCATTTTAGATCTATATACAAATATAAGTGTAATTAGCAAATGCTACACAAGTTTCAAATTCGGTTTACTCTCAAATCAATTCATCTTTCTCTCTGCATTTTCCTTTCCTTTCTTTTATTTTCTGAGCTTCCAAACAAGCACTTTAACATGGTATCAGAGCTACGATCTATAAGCTTACGAAACACCTTCTATTTCATCTTTCACATTCGTAGCACCGATCAAACTTGACTGATCGAACTACACGATCTGGAAATCTGAAATCCTTTCTTCAGCACGTGGTGATGAACTTGAATGTTTTCTTGATGGCTCAAAGATTAGTCCGGATCAGTTTTTTCCTAGTTGATCTGGAAAGTTCAACAGCTAAATCTGAATCTCAAGGGAATTTAGTATTCACGGCTTGGAAGAGACAGGATTGTAGTGAAATGATCTGCTTTATTGCCTCACAAGATCAATCACTGCCCAGGATCTTTTAACAAGATTAAACCAAGTTGCACACTTCACAAGGTTGAAAACCAGAAAACTCAAACTTGAACTCCAGAAACAACAATCAAAAATCAAGTTCAAACTAAAAGAAAACGATTCAGGATCAAATAAGAAAGAATAGAGAGAGATTTACGTGGTTCAGTTGTCCAAAAATGGCACAACCTACATCCACGGGAGAAGCCTTTTGATTGACTTTTATTGATTAACAATGGAGATCGTTTTCACAGAACAATACAAGAGATTACAATGAATTGCTTAGAATCAACCCTCTCTTCTTCCTCACTCTGACTTACTTTCTAATTCATTCCCAAAGTGCCCCGTTACTCAGCTTTATAACTGCATCAGTAACAGGAACCATAAACCCAGAAGGCACAGCTAGCTGACACGTGGATAACGGAATTAACAACCTTAAGTTAAGGCTGCTCACATGACTCTCACATGTATCACTTAAGTGATGCTCGAAACGGCATGTCAAAGTTGCCGTTTTGAAGTTAACTGATTATCAGCGAAACATGTGTTTCTCCACGTGACTCCAGCATATAACATCCACATACGAAACATTGCCATTCCAGCCTTCAGAGTTTGATTCACCAACATCCTTCACAAGGATTAACTGCTGCTAAGCTGGTTGACGTCCTCAATCAGCCTTGAGATTCTTAGCCTTGTGGTAAATCCTAAATCTCTTTCGATTTTCTTACTCATTTGATCTTTAAGGGTGCGTTTGGGATTAAGGTGCTGTATTTTTTAAATTGCAATTGTTGTAGAAAAAAAAACTGTAGTTATGAAACAAAAATTAATAATATATAGTAAATATAAATTTTAAATAATAATTTTGATAAAATTATTAAAGATATAATAAATTCTCCATTATACAAGTGAAAAATCATATTAACATAATTTTCAAGTTACAACAGTTAGTGTTTACCAAATACTTTATTGCTGTACTTTTTAAGCTACAGCTGTCCAACCTCAATCTCAAACGCACCCTAAATTTAGGCTAGCCTCACTATCCTGTTGTTGTGTATATTGAGGCTAATCTGGCTAAAATGACTGTTAATGCTAGATTGGAAAATAATCAATTGAGTGCTAGTAAAGAAGCTAAGTTGAAACCCTAGAACTTTCAGTGCCATGCCACCCCCGGTCTTAATGTTCCTTAGCCCTGGTCTTAATGTTCCTTAGCCCCTGAATGCAACTCAATCTTTGTTTATTCTCTTTTCTACATAAAATTGCTAGATTAATAAACATGACAACAATCAATTCAAGTCGACATTAGCCAATGTGTAATTAAAAAAAGGAGCCGGCTACTCTGCATCAGTGATTCCAAATCCCCCAATTTTATCTTTACCAAACTGACCGTTTGATATTATCTAATGGATGGTGATTGAACACATAGACAAGTAAGAGTAACCTAATAAACAAGTTCAGAGCCGGTCACCAAAAATTCTACAATTGTATGGTACACAATTACAAGTAACTGGTTGAAAACAATTAATACATTCTTAAATGCAAGATCTCGTTAGATGCATGACAACGTTACATGCCAATTTCCGTTGGACTAAAATTCACAGATAATGCGATAAAGATAAAATAAGTTCATGAATAAAGTAGCCAGTTCCTTAACCATTTACGTTCGGAGTTGAAAAGAACTCCATTTTTTGGAGAAAAAATAGAAATTGGGGAAAGCATATGCAATAGCGTTAATATCATCAGCATTGGAAGCAGCCTCTGCTTGTGCTTGTTCCCACCCCACGGTGGGTGGCAGCCTCCTTACGATTGTTCCCACTCCCGCTTGTTTCTTTGATAGCCCTACGAACTTCTCCCCTTTCCATTTTGGTACTTCTTCTCAATATGGGCAATCTCAACCGTCCTATTTGCCTTAATGATCTGCAGGCGGTTGGCGATAAGTCCGCTTTTGCTCCTGCCCCTACCAAGGATTAGGATTGACCATCCCAGAACGACCTTTGTCGGCTTCCACCTAGAACCCTTTGACCAAGTTGCCAAGATTTTAAGGGAGAGCAGCGCATCTCGTAATGCCTAAAAGGTTTCCACTTTGAGTTTTTATTTTTTCGAATTAGAAATCCTTGTACATGGGGTTTTGCTCTATTTTGGTGATTCACACACAAATATAAATATTCTCTTAGGCTTTTCAATTTATGAAGAAGCAAGAAGAGACAAAACAAGCACAACTAGCTGTAAATGCTGCTGAATATAAAGCCATGCAGGCCGAAGCCGAAAATGTAAGATGCTACCTTCTTAGCTGCATTCCTTATTCGTGTTTGAGGTTTTTAAAGAATATTCCTTGTTGTTGTGGCCTTAGAGGAATATAATCTTTTAGTTGCATGAACTTATTTGGTCGTTTATTAAAACTGACGGTAATCTTTCATTTTAACTGGATGTTAATATTTCAGTTTGGAGAAAGAAGTAATTTGCAAAGTTTTCATTTTTGTTTTTGGGTTGGCTTAATAATTTTTGTTACAGACATGTTAATGAATATGACTAGCACTTGTTACAGGCTGAAAATGAATATCACAAAGCGAGAAACCAAGAGGTCGAAAAATGCGAGAAGAGTTATCACAAGGCAAGAGCAAGCTCGATGAGTTACAGTTACCAAAGAACAGATTAAAGCACAAAAGCGAAGATAGACGGGAAAGGCTCAGATATTGTCCGCACCGTTATGTTGACTTTCTTAATTCTTTTTTGTCTTTTTTTTTTTAATTACATCGTCATATCCTCATTTTCTTTAGGGGATTTTATTTGCTTTGTTACTCAATCCTGATAATTGTTGTCAAGTAATTTCTGGTATAATAATAAATTTTCAGTTTGCTATTGTTAGTCTGCTCTCTTTCTTGATCCTTTTTACTCTTTACATTTTTTATCTCATTTCTTTCTCTAAACTTATGGTATAATGAAGAACCATCTGTAAACAATGAAAAAGCCTCTTGTAAATGACCACTCGAATATTGGAGATAATGGTGTAGTGTCGCAAATGATTATCCAAATATTAGAGGAAACACTCTCTAAAATAACCCGCTTTGAGGTCACTGCAGCAGCATATAGGGCAAAAGAAATTTGATCATTCAAGTACATTTACAAGAATAATTACATCAATAGTAATTTAGCGCATCAAATCCTCATTTTTTCCATATAGTAAAGATAGATATAATCAAAGTGCGCACATCATTCATAACCTGAAAGCAGAAGATAGCTCAGTAATATCACAACCTAGCAAAGAAACAATCATAAATAATGTTATAGCGCAGCAATATCACAACCTAGCAACTGTCCAAAAGATATAATTAGTTTATTCACCCAAGCACCATCGTGATTCATGAGCGATGTAGGCTAAGAACAAGTTTAACATGGACTAATGACAAGTTTGCTATAAGCACCAAACCCATGCACAACATTCGTGGCAATACAGAAACTGTTATTATGATATCAAAACATACAAAATAAGATTTAGCTTAATGAGATTGTCCAGTCCCATTTCACAAACTACTTCCCTTTACTCATTTGTCAGTTGTCCCACAGCGGCTGCAAACCTATAGAGTCCACACCGGATTAGAAATTTGGCCTCCTCATCAGCAACTTTCTCAACTCTGTGTGACTGACTTATATTTTTGCTTTTTTCGCCTGGAGGTAAGTTCTTAAATTTCAATCCTAGTTCTTTTTCGAACCTACAGGAATTCAACGGATATTAATACCTATCATTCCTAACATATAGTATTTCAACTAAATCAATTAAAACATCACTTCCAGCTTACTAACATCTCTTGTACTGCATGCCCTTTCATCCTTTGCCTTTATCCAATGTATCCAACGAACAACTTCCTCACTGAACATTCAAAGATTTCAACAAAAACCTCTCATTTCGCAAAAAAATAGGTTCAATCTTGTATGTGCAAAAAAATAATTGATCGATTACGTTTTTTCGAGTTATTTCACAAACTTACAAGAAGCTGACAAATCCATAGTTATTTTGCATGGCTCTATTTCCTTCACCATTGACAGCAATCATTGTTTCAGTACAGCTATCAGAATTGAATGCCTTCTGCTTACGAACTGTCCCCAATTTCATTCCTGCATTACAATTACAATGCTCTAAAATGAATTATAAATACCACTTAAACTGCTAGTTGTAGTCAAGTTTGTAATCATATTATCACATAAGAAGGTTATGACAACTTTTATTATGACTTCAAAACATACACAAGATTACATACCATATTAATTTCCCTAAAATGACAAAAGGAAAAACAGCCCACACAACAACAATTGCCATTATTTAACCACAAAAATATGCCGAATTTTGTTTGACAGTGTCGAACCTCTAAGAAATCGATCACAACTCGGTTTGAAGCCTATGGAGTTATTGCAGGAAGACAAAACAGTATCAGTGACATGTACAATCGAGATAAAACTAGTCATATACGAAGATACTTATTTAATGGTTAAGCTTTTGGGATCTTGTGAAATCAATTTTGAAAGCCTCCATAGAGAAATAATCAAAGTGAATAAATTTAAATTTATAATACGCTGACTACAAAAAGAAACCCGACTTACATCTACATTAGACAAGCAAATACCCCTATACTGTGTGTATCTTGTTCTATAATTTCATCCCATTGTAACATTTCAGAGCCCCAATATACCCCCTATAAAATTACACAAATTAATTACTCACAAGCACGCTAACTAACACCCTCAAGTTTGCAATTCTTATGAAAAACATACCTCAATCTTCACTTACGCGTTCAATGACCATCATTTGAATCTCCACCGACGATTTGATCTTCATCAAATCCCCTTCAATATAGCCCGTGTACGAGTTCTCTTCTCAGTTCATTGATGGACGACAAGATTTCCAACTTCTCCTCTATTACCCCAGCGTCTGGATTTAAAACGCCTAGTTAACGACTTACCACTAGAAACCCCTTAATGACGCCGACGATTTTTCTAACTGATTAACCCTAGTTATTTTATTTTGAAAATGCTGGTAATGCCAATAACCAGTTAACATCTTTATTACCATACGTTAGTTCAGAGCCGTTGGATTTTTTTCTTTGCAATCTAACGGCCATTTAAGTAAAAGACAAAAATCGGTGATTCCAAATCACGTATGCTCTGTAGCTGGACCCTTAAAAAAAATAAATAAATAAAACTAAGAATTCAAATTTTGTAATTTTGTTGGTGATTTAAAAAATATTTATCAATTAACTAAAAATAAAGTAATGTCCATTAACCTTGATTTTTTTTTTTTGGTGGGATACAATACAATTGATATATTTACAACAAGAATTCAATTCAATACCACCCATAATTTCATCCCTTATGCTCACAAATGCATTCCAGACTTAATGTTCACAAATTTCTTAGAAACTTTAAAGAATAGTAGCTCTACCCACCAATTGGTGGGAGAAAAATCAACTCCACCCACAAATTAATGGAAGAAAAGACAACTCTCACCCAAATCTATATAGGAACATGTATTTAGAAGGAAAAAGGAGGCACTGGGACTCAAACCCATACTACTTGGGTAGCCCCCACTGGCCGTTAACCTTGAATATTATTCATTAATTATATAATATTAAGTTAAATCAATTTTGATGATTAAAAAATTTAAATTCAAAAGTTTACAACAATCACATTATCAATACTGTAAAAATTTATACAATATTATAAAAAAATCCTTATTCTCATTATTATTATTATTATTATCTTAATTATTTCAATCCCCATTATGCATTTCCGATATGAGAAAGTCTCATCTCAAAAATCTTTATTATCCAACTCCCTTTGTCGGTTGTAAACCTAAAACTTTTATAATTGATATTCTTTAAGATAATGTAATGCAAGAAGTTAATTTGATTAAATTCAACATTAACTACTCTTGAAGGCATGTAAAAAAATTTCAATACTGGCACTTTATTAGCTCCTTAACATTATTTTGCTATAAGCTAAAATTTTGAACGCTAAGGTACTTAAAAATTTACATCAGTGTCGTTAAATGGACAAGTAAGAGAGAGCAACTCGGAGAAGAAATTTATGTCCAAAAAATTAAGAGGAAGTGGCATGCAATTTAAGGATTGACCTCGATTCAACGTCACCAAATTAATAATGCTGAAATATTGGAGTTGAAAGACTTGGACCGCCGCTTGGATGGCTTCATTTGTCCAGATTGTTGAAATGTGTTGGTCAAGATTGTTCAATTTTGTATCTACCATTTGCGTAATATCTATTAATCTCCAAGAAGGGAAAAAAATATTTGATTTGCTTTCGTGAAAACGGTGCCGGTGGAGATGCCATATTCTGTGATGAAATATATCGTATTATTATTATTAATTATTACTCATTATTATTAATAATATTATTATTATTTAATCAAGAAAAGATGTTAAATTAACTACGAGTTAGTAATAATAGTGTCATATATCTCGTTAAACACTTCTCAATATTAGATTCTTAAAAAAAATAAAAAAGCCATTTAGCTCATAATATTCAGGAGGTGCCTGGATAGAACAAGCTCAAACTCAAGATCTCATGAGAAATGAGAGCAAATCATGAGTTTAACCATTCAACCAAACCATCGTGACTGTACACGAATGGTTAGGGATTATGTTCTAGTCGACTAAATTAAAATATATAATTAATTCTGTACCATAAAATCTCTCTACAGTGACATTTTAATTACGAATAATTTTTGTATAGTCATAAAAAATTATAATCTCAATTTGACCTAATTATAAATAAGAATAAATTTCATATTGTAATAAGTCATAGTTGTTTTAGATCTAATGTTAAGAAACTTGCCTCCACATAAGATAGAATAATTTTTTTCTAAATTTACTTAGGACAATGATTTATTCTTTAAAATTGCCAGTAAATTATTGTATAATATTTAGTGAATCTACAATGAGAGAAAAATATTAAAGAAAATGCAAAAGTTTAAATTTTTAAAATGACTTTGTATATTCACAATCACACGAGATTTATGTAGTGCATAATTTACCTTTATATCACTTAAACTAAAAATAATTAAGTGAAACAAATAATTTTTTAAATCACATGTCTATTAAATTATAACCTCCTCAGTAATAAAAATAATTAATCCCAATATCATGACTGTAGAGAGATTTTACTGTATCGCAGTCATATTATAGTATATGATGAATAGCAATTAGCGCAAAAAAAAAAGGACCAAGGGCGATTTGCGCACCCCGTAGCTAATGAATTAAAAATTAAAATTGAAACCAAGATCGGGCTCCTGTCTTGAGGAGTGGTTTTTTAAAGGCTCGAGCCTTAAATTTGAAATTCAATCAATGCGTCAATTAATAATTAAATAAAAAGTTGGTTCATCAATTCTTTTGATATAAATGGCGTAGAGCCCTCCAGCCCCTCCTCTTGTTGGGTGTGTATTTGATTAAGCAAAGACAATGGGTGGTTCAAAAAGGGCTTGGGTGAAAGTAGTTCTGGTATTAATAATATTAGAAAGGGTGGCGGAGTGAGGGATGTTTGGAGAGATCTGCTGTATTCCGACGTAAACATTTCATCAATATTGATCCTTACAGTCATGCAAACCTGGCGGTGGATGAGGGTGATGATGATGAGCATTATTCAGACTGTTTTCAGTGGTTTTGGGTTGAGTGCGACAGCACCCTGGCAGAGTCATACAACTAGATCTTGGTGCTTGGAGGACTTGGGGATCCAGAGAGTGGTATCTAAATGCTTCTTTATTTGCTCCCTCTCAACAACTTGAGTCCCTTCATTTAAGCTTCAACAAGATAGCTGGTTTTGTTCAGAATGAAGGTCATTAAAAAAGTTTTAATTTACTTTCTTCCTCCCCCCGGAATTTCTAACATTCACAGTGAAATTACATGAGTCTACATCTATTTTGGATACACACACACACACAATATGAAATTATTTGATTTTTTGGCAGGTCTAGAGAGGCTATCAAAGTTGAGCAACTTGAAGTTTCTTTATTTATATGGTAACTTGTTCAAAAACAGCATCTTACCATCTCTAGGTGGCCTTTCATCACTGAGAAATTTATCATTGGCTGATGATAGATTGGAAGGAAATTTTGATTTTAAAGGTAATTAAGCTTCATCTCTTCTCCCCATCATTGTAGATCTTTCATTGACCAGCTGGAACATTAGACTTTCATTTGCTTCAATAAGATTCAAGCCTATGAATTAATTTTTTTTAAGTAATAATAAAATATTAGTTTTAAGAGATTAAGACATACAGTTTTCAATATTTAATATCACACACAATTTCATCTTGTACTTTTATGTGTCTTACTTAAAAAATTAATATAGGAAATAGGGATGGTAATAGATACCTGGGTGTAGATTTGTTAATTATACCACATTAGTCCCCATAAAAAGAATAAATTATTAAACTCGGACCATGCTCGTTGTGGGTGGTTTCGATTTTTTTTTTTGAAAACCTACTGATTGCATGTTTGAATAATTACCAAGCCCGTATTGGTACATAACGGATTTTTTACGGTTTTGAAATTTAAAAATATAATTACAAAATTCAAAATTTAAATTAATATATTACCTAAAAAAATTTAACAATTTACAGGTGGGTAACATTGGATTTATAGGTTTGTGAGTAAAATTACCACCACTGTATAGGAAAGTACTCTAATTGCAAATCGCATATATGGGCACCTAACTAGATTTTTCTTATTAAAAAAAAATTAAGTTATCTAAATGTGAACTTCTAAAATAAATATAACTCAATTTAAACTATTTGCAGATTTGGTTTCTTTGATCAATTTAGAGCTGGCTAGACATGAGCTATAATGAGATTGACAAATTTGTGGCCCAAAAGTACTCAAAATATGAATTCTATTTTAGACCACTAAATGTAACTCTAATCTCTATAGTTTGAGTTAATTATCTAAATAATCATTATATTAAAAACAATCCTCAAAACACTAATTTTGTGGTCATTGTTGCTGTTGTATTTGACTTTTCAAAGTAAAATAGTAATTTCTTTTTTTGGTAAAACTTAGAATTCAAATTTCTTATGTGCAAGGAGGTGAAAAAATAGTAATTAAAAAAATTAATGAAAACAAATATATGACATGAACTTAATTTTTGAGTAATTCTTAAAAAATAAAAATAAATTAGATAATTAGCTTAAACTGTAAAAACTAAATGACACTTTACCATTTTGAAGTCATTTAGTCCATTCATTAATAAAGAGCTAATAATTCCTTTTTTTTTAACGTTGAACTCCGAAATTTTTAACTTATTAAATTTGTGCAATATATGCAAATTCGATGAGAACGACAGACTATGACTTTTAGTACATAGACGGGCCTTTTTTTTTTATGTGAAATGACTTTTGCTTCAATAAATAAGATTGAGGATTTTGAATAAAGTAGGGTATTCATCGACCACCTATTTTTTCAGTATTTTTTTAAATACACATATCTTATTTTTTTAGTTAATTTCCACCAAAAGTTACATTTTCTTACACTTTTTCACTTCCATTTGCATGTTGTTATAACCTCACTGACGTCATAAGGGTAAAATTATTATTTCACCTGCATAAAACCAAAGTCATTTAAATGCGGTAGAAAGAGAAAAAAAAAAGGCAAAAACATTCTAGAGCACGCAATCAACAAAAGCAACCATTGTTTATTCCATGCTCAAGATCATCAACCTTTCTTTCACCCTTCAACAAATACCCAAACAATTGACGAAGTCGCGGCTGGCCGGTTGCGGCAGGGGTGGATCTAAGGAAACTTTGAGGTAGGCTGTCAATCTTCGAGGCTCAAGCTGCTAGTGGCGCAATCGTTAATTGAGATCGAGCTGCTAGTGGCAAAGAAAGTGAAGGAGATTGGTGAGAGTTTGGGGTATATAATGGAGAAATGAAAGGGAGGTATTGTGGGATTGGCGAAGCTGGGAAAAAGATGGTGTTGCTTGTTGAAGTTTTAATAGATTAGGGATGGCAATGGGGTGGGATGATGATGGGGAGGTCTACTTCATTCTCCACCCCATTAAAAATTTTGCCCCTGATTAGTGTTAAAAATTGTATAGTTATTAAGAAGTAAAAATGTTATTTTGTACTTATAATATAATTTACATTCGTAATTATGTAACATATTATGAATTTCTAATTATTTTTCTAAATATTTCAGGTTGTATATTTTTGTGTGTTTATTAGGTAAAAATAATAACTTCACGCAATTTGAGTCTCCAAACAAATGTACGGGTGTCAAATTTAGATTCCGGAAGTCCAAGAAATTAGGTCATTATCGAGGAGGAATCACCACTTTTGTTATAAATTATAAGTTTTTACCGCGGTAAATGTGGTAATTGTGAAATTATAAATTTTTATCATATTAGGTATGGTAATTATTAGCGGATGTGTTGGATGTACTTGAGTGGATTAAGTTAGATTTATCTTTTATTAGTGAGACAAATGTAAGGCTAAGATGTAATTAGTTTTATTTATTTGTGTGATGTGGATTAATCTTGTAGTAGTATAAATAGAGGGGGGGAACACACCTCTCTACACATTTTCTTCTCATCTTTCCCCTCAAATTCTTTTTCTCATCTCTCTTTATAATATATTTTCAATAAATAAAATTAGTTTTATTTCAATTTTCAAATACCATTTTTTATGTATTTTTTCAATTTTAATAATTTCCTTTATTTCAATTATGTTTAGTTAAATCCTAATAGTTAGGGGAAACTCTTAGTAAAATATATTATTTAATCAAATTCTATTTTCAATTATATAAATTAAATTATTTTCTATTTAATTTTATCCATATTTTATATTTTAAAACTTTGATTTATTGTAGACAAACATGGGAGTGCACAATGAATTCTTTAAATCTTAGTATAAATTATGGTAAAATGGTATTTTGACTTATTGTAGATAAGTTAAGTTTTGGCACGTTAAGTACTTAATCCATAATAAAATTCATGGGAAAATAATTGTCATTTATACAATTAATCTTTTGGGCAATAAAATAAAAATAAAAAGAATTTATTAAATTGTATTTAAAACTAGGAGTGGATCCATAACCCTAACTAATTCAATTTCATAGTTTTTCTCAAATTAAATTAAATATATTTAATTTTTATTTTTATTTTTTAGATAAATTTAAATAAACAAATTAAATCATTTCTCTCGTGAATCGACACTGACTCACCGATATATAAGTATAACTAGGCACTCTTATACTTGGAAATAAATTAAATTTTTAAGTCATGTCAGCCACTATTCCCTACTCCATCCCCCAATAAATTCGGTGGGGTGGGAAAGGAATCCCCATGTAGGAATAATTTCTTCATCCCTACCTCATTCTCGATTTACTTATTTAATAGTATATATGAATAAATAATTTCAGTAAATTAAAAATTAAAGACTTAAATAAAATCATTACCATATTATAAGTTATTTAAATTATTTTAAAAAAATCTCCAAAGGTTGAAACAATATCTTCAAATAATATCAAAGCAAAAAATGATTGAAGAGAAAAGACCTTGAGAGAGAAAAGAAATCATAACAATATCTTCAGGGTTGAATAAGAATTATAATGTAAGGTTTTCTTTTAGTTATAACTTATTTATATTAAGTAAAAATAAAATAAAATTTATTAACCAACATTATAATTGATAAAACAAAAATTATTGAACAAAAATTTTAAAAATTCATATATAATGGGAATTGGGATGGGGGTGGAGTGGAGAGTGCAAAACTAAACCTCGCCCCATTAAAAATTTGAGAATTATTTTTCCTTCATTCCCAACCCCCTCTCCAAAAATTATTCAAAATTCATCTCCTTTAGGATAGGGGCCCATGAGACTCCAAACCTGTTGAGAATTTTCTTGTCCTTATAATGGATATTGCTCCTAAAATGTTTATGGTGAAAGTGAAAGTGGTGGATAGCAGTGGTTATTATGGCCTGTTGTCAGAGTTTAAGGAAAGTGATTGAGAGGAGTTACAAATGGGGCTTGGGGATCTTTTTCTTTCTTGGTATAATAGTGATGTGTTGTCATGTGAAGAAAATGGTAAATTAGATTTTGATGTCACTGTTGATGCAGAAATCTGGTCGTGTTCGATAAGACGACCAGGTTGCCACATCAACATTTAAATTTATTTTGATAGGGAACGATGTCACTTGCAATCACTTCAACGAGCAGATTCTAATGACCACGTACTCTACCACAATACTTACACCTGCAACCACAAAGAATAGTTAGGGGGGCTCGGATGTTTTTCCAGCGAAAATCATCCGATACTTAAGTCAATCCTCGAGTTTTTTAGAAAAATTTATGCCACTACTCTATGTGGCTTAATAATTTGTATTTGGAGTAAAGGTCTTAAAGTGCACAAAAAGAAATGATTTATGAGAAAAGTTCTAGATACAAAGACGCAGAGTCACCCCTTGGTTTTTTAATGTCTTACTTCCATTTGAATTTTTAGGGGCTTTATAGGCAACCAAACGTGCAACATCATCCTTGATTCGTGGGTCTTAGTGGGTTGGTTGATGAGCATATAATATATACATATTTTACCCTTAATTATATAATTACTAGTTATTTTTATTTGTTATTTTTAATTATTTTAATTATTTATTTGAATAGGGAATTAATTGGAGATTATGGATAAAAAGGAATGAAGAAACTCAATTTAGGAAGTAAGGGAAATTAAATTGAGAATCAATTGAAGGACAAGTAATTAAAAGAATTAATTTATTGAGATTTAATTCAAGAAGAGAAGAGATGCATCACGTGAGAAACAATTGCCATTATTGTCAGCATGTGCATGGCATTAAAAAAGGAATCATAATGCAATTCTAAGTGGTGGGCACGTGTGAGAGCAAAACAAATTAAAGGCTTTAGAATTGAAAAGGTGGGGCCCATTTTGAAGACTATATAAGCAAGCTTTTGGCTTTTGGACGAAGGAGGAGGAGGGTAGCCGCTAGAGGAAGCAAGAGCCGCCAAACGCAAAAGAAAAGGAAAAGAAGAATAGCAACAACAACAACAATTTAATTCTCCATGGCTAGTTTTATTTGTTTTGTTGCTCCCCAATTCAAGTATGTCTACCTAATTTTCTTATACTGAGATTATGGATGAAACTCTATTTAATAAAATAATTATCTTTTTATTTTATTAATTCCCTATATATGTTCTTTAATGTTTATGGTTTTTGTTTCACATGATTAGTTGGATGTTATTAAATCTTTTCATCAATTCTCATGGGCATTATTGATTGTTAGGATTAATATTTGATTAAATCTATGTTTTGGATTTATGAAGTCTATATATAATTATATTTGATTATGTGTCTTTCATTAAATTGTTTACACAGAAAGCGCTTTAGGAAAACTTTGACTCTTTATTATTCAATATGTTTACACGGGATGCTTAGATATCATACTACTAAGTAGTAAAAGAACCTACACAAGATTAATTTTATTTGGGCTTAATTATTATATCTATGAGATGACATAGATTGATTTTGAGTCATCACTCTAAAATTGGGGATTAATTAACAATTAGGTAATTACTAGTTGAATAGTGGTAAATTCTGAAACCTTGATAATTTTTATCTTATTGAATTCTCCTTTTATTTAATTGTTTTCTTATCTTAATTAGTTTTATTTCCCTTAAAATCTCAATTTGCTAAACTAGGTTAGGATTAATATTAATTTTAGATTTAATTAGACTTTTCTATTTATAACACTCTCTATGGGTTCGACCTTGTTATCACTATTCTATTTTTAGATTCATGCACTTACGAGTATATTAAAATTTTGCACAATAAGTTTTTGGCGCCGTTGCTGGGGATTGTGCCAGAAAGTTAGTTTAATCTAGGTTAATTTGATTCTTCCACTAGTTATAATTTAGGTTGTCTTTTATTTTTAAAAAAATGGCTTTTTAAATTTATTGTTTGGTTGTTTAATTTCTTTTATTTTTGTTTTGTTTATTTTTATTATTGTTGTTTTACTTTTCTTTCTTTGTCTAGTTAGTTTATGAGTATTTGCGAACGTGATTCAACTAATCGCTTGGTCAAAAAGGAGTTGAAAATTGATAGCGTTGAAGCTAGTTCTTCTCGAGTGATGGATGACCCAAATAGAATATTGTTAATACTACCACCAGTGCAAGAAGAGAAAACCCTTAGAGAATATTTTTCACCACTTGCAGCCAACCAACTATCGTGTATTGTGTTGCCATAAACTATAGCAACACACTTTGAACTTAAGCCCTCTGTCATTAAACTTTTACCATCTTTCTATGAGCCAGAGAGAGAGGACCTATATTTGCACATTAAGGAATTTCTTGACATATGCTCTACATTCTGTTTTCAAAATTTTAATGATGAGTCAATAAGGCTTCGTATGTTCCTTTTCTCATTAAAAGATAAAGCAAAAACTTGGTTGAATTCACTTCATCTTTGGGGTGTATTACTACGTGGGACGATTAAGTAATAAGTTCCTCACCAAGTTTTTCCCTATGTCTAAAACAAATGCCCTTAGGAGAAAGATAAGTGATTTTTATCAAAGAGATGGTGAACAATTTAATGAGTGTTGGGAAAGATTCAATGATTTACTCTTTAAGTGTCCCCACCATAGTTTTAAGAAATGGAGACTTGTACAATTCTTTTATAATGGTTTAACCATATCAAATCGTCATATGGTAAAGTTTATGAATGGTGGGAGATTTTTAAACTTACATGAAGGCTGCATGAGATTTCTTTAATTCACTTCCTAAGAACTCAACAAATGGGGTTTTTTAAATCAAAGAGAAAAAATTATCTCAAGTTTCTATAAAGGGTCTATATGAAGTTAAGGATGATTTTGATGTAAAAGCTACTCTAGCTACACTTTCTAGGAAAGTAGAAGCCTTAGCTCTGTACAAATCCATGAATCATCACCTTAGTGTAGCTAATAAGGTTTGTGCTCTTTGTTCCAACTCATCTCATACATCATCAATTGTCCATCATTACCGGTGACCCTATCAAGAGGTTTATTTTGAATGTGTACATGTCTTACAATCATATGAAAAATCCTCCAATAGTCCATATTCATCCACATATAATCCTATTTGAAAGAACTACCTTAATTTTTCCTGAAAACAAAATCAACATTTGTCAAACCAAGGAGGACAACAATTTAGCATGCTCAATCAACAATTTGTCCCTCCTAACCAAGTATACTCCGCCCAACAAATTTATGTCTTATTTTATTGCACCCCAACAAAGAAAACATTCTCTAGATGATACATTTCAAAGTTTCATTCAGTTAACCCAACAAGCTATTCTAAAGCTTGAACATCAATCAATCAATTAGCAACCACAGTTTGAAAGAGAAAAAGAAAAATTTCCAAGTCAAACAGTTAAAAATCCTAAAGGAGTGCAAGAAATAAGATCTAGTTCAAGATATAAGCATGAATAAGCAAAATCTATTATGACCTACAGAAGAGGAAAATTATTTGACAACAAGGTGGAGGTTCTAACAAGAAAGACAAATGAACCTACTTCTTCAATTGGGTCAATTAGCAACCACTGTAGCTGAAAGAGAAAAAGGAAAATTTCCAAGTCAATCAGTTTTTAATCCTAAAGGAGTGCATGAAATTAGATCGAGTTCAAGCCATCAGCATGAAGAAGCAAAATCTATTATGACCTTGAGAAGAGGAAAATTATTTGACAACAAGGTGGAGGTTCTAACAAGAAAGACAAATGAACCTACTTCTTCAGATCCAGTTCCATCGCAAGACTCATCACCTAACGATTCAGAAGAAAGTGACCCACCAGCTTACATTCCTAAGGCTCATTTTCCTCAAAGGTTAGCAAAGTAAAGAAATGGACTTCAACAGGTGAGATTATGCAAATTTTAAACGGTAAGTATAAACATCCATTTACTCGATGCTATTAAGCAAGTTCCTTCCTATGCCAAGTTTTTGAAAGATTTATGCACTAAAGAGAAATTTTCATGTCACCAAAAGGGCATTTTTAATTGAACAACTAGCAATTTATTTCAATGTAAAATGCCACCAAAATTTAAGGATTCTCGGTTCTCTACTATCTCATGTGTTATAGAAAACCAATTGTTTGATAAAGCATTATTGGATTTAAGAGCTAGTGTTAATCTCTTACCTTATTCTTTTACATGCAACTTGGACTAGGGGAATTAAAGCCAACTTCTATTATTTTGCAACTTGTTACTAGGCCAATGAAAATACCTCGTGGTATTATAAAGGATGTGTTAATATAAATTGACAAATTTTATTATCCTGTTGATTTTATTGTTATTGATACTTAGCATGTACATGATCCTAAGAAACACACCCCAATTATTCTAGGTCATCCTTTCTAACTACAAGTGATGCTCATATTAGTCATAGGATCTGAAACATGCAACTGTCTTTGTAAACATGACCATGGAATTAAATATTTTAATGTTCCCAAGCGAGCACAAGGCGATGATGAAGTTGTTGAAGTAGATATGATAGAAGCATCAATTGATGACTTATTTATTTCTAACCAGTGTGACAATCCATTAACACCATGTACAACTAACTCTGATTTCTCTGTTGATGTTGACAGTGGTATTGAAAAAGTTAATGCTTACTCTTATCATAGATATAATTAAGTGGAAAGAAAAGATTGAGCCACTTCATCCTGAAGAGAAAATTGAACCATTAAAAATGGAGATACTTCCTAAAGAAGTGCAACGTAGGTCACATTCTGACATGAAAAATGTGGTAAGATCTAAAGTGCTTAAATTGTTAGATTTTTATACTACTTGATAACTCTCAAGTAAGCTTGGAACAAAGAGATCAAAGCAGTGCGATATTGAGGAATTTCATTACCATCATCCTTTTATCGATAAAATGCTCCAGTGCTTAGTCAATTATGTTTTCTGGTATTTTTTGTATAATTGCTTTGATTTTCACCAAATTCTTATTGATCCTGGTTGATTTGTTGTTTGCATTAATTAGTTAGTTTAGTAGATCTTATTTATTTTTCTTTTATTATTATTTATATTTCTTCTAACGTTTTCTTTTAGTTGTCTTTTTTAAGCTTCCCCAACCCATTCGTGAGTGATCTCTCCAACTTTTTCTTTTATTATTTATGTTTTTATTTTTTCATCTTTTTGCATGCATATCATTTGATTATGAAACATTCGAGGACAATGTTCCGAATAAGTTTAGGTGGGAATAGTGTGTGTTTTGTTTGTTATTACAAAAACCCAAAAAATTAAAAATTTTCAAAAATTCAAAAACATTCTTTTGTTGTTTTTATGTGAAAAGCCAATGATAAGAACTTGATTGACAATGAATATGGTTCTTAGAAAGTGTTGAATATTGTCTTAGTTTATACTTTACTCTTATGTTATGTCCTCTTGATTGAGATTTTTACACACCATGAGCACTAATATTAATTTTTTTTGTAATTTTGATTTGACATCTGAGATTGACACAACATGAGTTGAGAATTTTAGATAGAGTAAATGATTGTTTGTCTTGATTCTTATCTCTACAATAAACCAAAAAAAAAGTATACATAGGTGCCAAAGTGAAATAGCTACCTATAACCCCAAAAGTGAAGCTATCATTGAGTAATTTAAGCCTATGTACTATCAAAGATGTAGAGGATAATCTACCATGAGAAGAAGACTATCTGTGGGTAGAGTGAAATCTCCGACTATGGTTTAAAAAAAAAAAGAAGAAAAAGAAAAGAAAAAAAGGAAAAAAATCAAATGCATGTGCTAAAATGAAAAAAAAAATCAAAGGAAAATACACATAAAAGCCTGTGGAAAATAAAATTAGAGACTAAGATGATAAGATTAGTTTGACCTACTCTATTTTTTGTTCGAGGTAAAAGGCTTGTTGATATTAAAGATTTTGGGAATGGATTTTGATTGAATTGATTTCACATACACACTATAGAATCGAAAGAGAGATGGGGTTGACTATTGAACTAAAGTTAGAACTTTGCCAATATTTCAAATTTTCTTTGAGCTATATAATTTTTAGTAAATCTTCGAGCCTATTTTTATGTTTTTGTTTAAAGTTTGTTGTTCTTTTATTTTAGTTTTTTTAAATAATGTTTGTGGGTGTCATCGCTGAAGCCCTCACGAGACTATAACTCATCCACTAGGGCGCCCTATGGGTTTAAAGGTTTTATTCACATATGCTAAATTCAATCGCGATTACCCTTAAAATGGTTTAGTTAAGATGTACTTTTTGTTTTGTTACTTTTATTTTTGTTTTTAGTTTTAGTTTTGCTCGAAGACTAGCAAAATCTAAGTTTGGGGGTATTTGATGAGCATATAATATATACATATTTTACCCTCAATTATATAATTGCTAGTTATTTTTATTTTTATTTTTATTTTTAATTATTTTAATTATTTATTTGAATAGGGAATTAATTGGAGATTATGGATAAAAAGGCATGAAGAAACTCAATTTAGGAAACAATGGAGATTAAATTGAGAATCAATTAAAGGATAAGGAATTAAAAGAATTTATTTATTGAGATTTAATTCAAGAAGAGAAGATGCATCACATGAGAAGCAATTGCCATTATTGTCAGCATGTGCATGGCATTAAAAAAAGGAATCCTAATGCAATTCTAAGTGGTGGGCACGTGTGAGAGCAAAACAAATTAAAGGCTTTAGAATTGAAAAGGTGGGGCCCATTTTGAAGACTATATAAGCAAGCTTTGGCTTTTGGATGAAGGAGGAGGAGGGTAGCCATAGAGGAAGGAGTCACAAACGCAAAGAAAGGAGAAGAAGAATAAAGGCAACAGCAGCAATTTACCTCCTCTCCATACTTCTGTTTTATTTGTTTGTTGCTCTCCCACCCAAGTATGCCTAGCTAATTTTCTTATACTAA